>RWJN01000314.1:0-40098 GCA_004332605.1 Steccherinum ochraceum
ATGAGGACGGTGTCCCCGATCCACATCTTGCACCCCTCTTGACCGATGGCGGTGATCTTGCAGGTCCTGCAGGGAGCAGGCCGCGTCGTTCTCCCTCCATCCTCGCGATATATCCCTTCATTTCCGATTGCTCTCTAACATGAGCTTGAGACACGCGTCGACGACGCGTTACGAGTGTGTTTACGACGCGTCCGATTGCGCCACGTCGCGCACTAGGCGCCAATTCATATGGCAGCCTCACGGCAGCCTTTCCGCTTTTCGGCAGTCTTAGGTATCCTTTGTCCTCTCGTTCATTGCTCTCCTTTCACAGAAAAGATTGCTCACTCGTTCTTGTTTTTGCACAGTGTACACCCTTGCTCTTTCTTGCTATCTTTTCTTCCTCTCTGCATCAGGCCTCCTTTCACTGTCGACAACTCCCTCCGACTTCCGTCAGCAACTTTTGACCTGGTGTCAAGCATGTCCGAAACTCAGCTTTCTAGTGTCGACTCCGGATATGCAAAACGTAGGAAAGAGCACCTTGCACTCATCAATCAGCTTCGCGCCATTGGGTACGTTTGCCACTTCGACCGAGCTGTTTACCCCCTAACGCGCTGCCGCCACGCCACACAGTGCCCAAGCCGACCTTGACCTCCCACGCATCGCTGTCATAGGCAACCAGAGTGCAGGAAAATCTAGTTTGGTAGAGGCCATATCAGGAGTACGTCCACTGGAGTCTTCATTCAGACTGCCGCGTTCTTACAAATTCGCCACTCAGATCAATGTTCCTCGTGACGCCGGTACTTGCACTCGATGCCCTATGGAATGCCGTCTCGCCTTCTCGTCCGGGCCATGGCAATGCCAAGTTTCGATTCGCTGGGAGTACAACGCAGACGGCACCCTTGCAGATGAAATTCGCGAAGACTTCTTTGGGGACGTCATCACCGACAAGTCCAAGGTGGAGCTGGCATTGAGGCGTGCGCAGTTGGCCATCTTGAACCCCAAGCAGACGACGAGAAAGTTCGTGGACATGGACGTGGACACGCTGAAGAGCAGTTCTTTTGACGGAACTTTGAAGTTCTCGAGGAACGTAGTATGTGTGGATTTGATGGGTCCTGAGTTGACGGATTTGGCATTTGTGGATCTACCTGGTGAGAGGCGTGATTCCCGAAGTCTTCTAGATCTCCACTGATCTGGCCCAGGTATCATACAGAATGCCGAGAAGGAGACTGTCGAGCTCGTGGAAGAGCTTGTTCGCTCCCACATCAAAGGCAATTGTCTCATTCTGGTCACCGTTCCTATGAGCGGTAGGTCTCGCAATTCCAAAGCCTGAGGCTCTTAGCTGATTCTCCCGTCTACAGACGATATCGAAAACCAGAAGGCCCTCCAGATTGCAAACCAAGAAGACCCGAAAGGTTCCAGGACTATCGGTATGCTTGTTACCTCTATTCTCTTTACCGAATCTGCTCACCATGCTCTCACTAGGCGTTATGACGAAGCCGGATACGCTCACCGTCGGCGCAACCAAAGCACGTGGGATATGGCTCGACGTTATCGAAGGTCGGCGCTCCCAGCTTCGCCACGGATACTACTGCACGCGCCAGCCGGACGACGACGAGCGGACAAACGGCATTACAGCTGAGCAAGCGAGGAAGGCAGAAGCGGACTTTTTTGCACGTACGAGTCCGTGGTCAAGTACGGCTCATCCAGAGAGGTTTGGAACGCGAAATCTCATCGCGAGTCTAAGCAAGCTTCTGAGTGGCATCATCGATGATACGTGCGTATGTTCTCATGGATGCTTTTCTTATCAATCTGACGCGTATCTCGTTAGTCTTCCAAAGCTACAATCTCAGGTCACCAGTCAGCTCCAAAATTGCACGGCGCGTCTCGCTGCTCTACCACCTCAGATCACCACGGAACCTGCGTCCTATGTTCTTAGTCTCGTTACAACGTTCTGTGGCGACATCAATCTCCTCGTTCACGGAGACTCCGAGCACGCAGCATTGGTCCAGCAGAACAGGAAGACGTATGCCGCATACAAGAAGGAGATCAGGAGCAGTGCTCCACAATTTGTACCATATCCCACTAGAAGGGAAGAAGATTCCGCCTGGCAGGATCCGGATCTTGATGGAGAGGATGAAGACGAACAACTGGATCCTCATGACGACGGCAAGCTCTATCTCGAAGATGTTAGGAGGCACATTCAGATGTAAGGTTTTGTCATGAGCGTGATAAGTCCCATATTGACGATCCAATCGCATTCAGATCACTGACCCGCGAACTGCCAAACAACGTACCATACTCCGCCAAGATCGCTCTCATCCACAAGACTCAGGACTCGTGGCAGCTAGATAGCCACAAGTGCCTCAGCACCGTCCAGAAGTCATTAGAGAAGACCGTCACTCAGCTCGTGAACACCCACTTCCAACGTTATGATACTCTAAAAGGCCGTTTGATGTACGTTTCTCTAGCTCATTACCGCCTTCTTGACGATCGGACTCATCATCTCGTTTCTCAGCCATTACGTTATGGAGCTCCTGCGCGATAAGTACGGGGAGACGTGGAAACAAATCCTTTTCGCACTCGGGTGCGAAGGAAGACCATATACGCAGAACGGCCATTATCTCCAGGTGACGAAGGACAAGTGGCTCGCCAAATACAAAGATGCGCGTGCGGGGAAGACGCCCTTCAATGACGGCCCATCTCCGAAGAAGAGGAGGACAGCCCCGAAGCAGACCCCTAGTTAGTTGTTTCATACGTTCCAGGTAGTACTGTTGGATTTAATGAGCTCGCAGCGCCTCCCCAAGAGCCACAGCAAGCGCAGCAAAGTCAGCAGCAGCTACAGCAGGATGGCGCTACAGGTAGCAACTTCTTCAACTTCGGACGCTCCCAGCCTCAAGCCCAGCATCAGGGTCACCCTCAGGCCAAGGCTCAGAATCAGCCTCAACCCCAAGGGCAAGCTCAGCCGCAGGCTCAGGCTCAGGCTCAGCGTGAAACTCCACACAGCCCCGAAGCCATGCGTCAAACAAACTCAGGACAAAGTCGCGCGACACCTGTTACACCTACGTTCGGCCAACCCACAGCTCCTAGCACTACAACTGCACCTCCCCCTTTCTCTTTCAGTGGAGGAGTATTCGGAAACGGCGCACCGACATCGAAGCGTCCGCTCCATGAACCTTCTGAGCACGAGAAGCTTGTGGCCGAAGCAATGTCTGCGCTTACGAAGCTGGGCTACACCCACATTACACCGGAGGACCTAGGGAAGCTCGTTCCGCCAGACGTGTACGAGCAAGAGATGGATGTGATGGCAGAGGTACGAGCGTACTTCCAAGTGGCGTACAAGGTGCGTTCAATATAATGCATTTACATTTCTCCTGTGCTGATCGTCTTCCCTTCTCAGCGCGTTATCGACAACATACCCATGGCAATCGACCAGTCCTTCCTTTTCGCGTTTGCGTATGCCCTCCAGCCATATCTTATCAAGAAGCTCGGTTTGGGTACGGCGACTTCCTCACAACGCTGTGCGTTGTACCTCGCGGAAGACCCCAATGTTGTCGCGGAACGAGAGGAGCTCACGGCGAGGAAGAAACGGTTGGAAAGCGTGCAGACGGAGCTGTACAATTTTGGCCTGTGATCAACTGAGCCTTGTTTTTGTTTGTCGGGATTATTGTATTGCGCTATAATGCAAGTGTTTAGAATCTTCTGGTTCAACTTGAAAGGAACATCTCGGCTCGGCTCTAAACTGTACGTGAGTCTGAGTACGTGCGTGGTGACCGTGGCATCGACTTGAATATGGACACTGTCTAAGCTTTTCGCACCTTCGAGCCAAATTAACTTATAGGAAAGAGACTGTATATCGGCTTGAGTTCCGTTAGTTGTATGTATCAGCAAAGATCAGCTGCCGCCACAGTGCTACTCAATTCCACCGGCAACAGTACATGCACATGTCAAATGCGATAGCATGCAAATTCGGTCCGTGCAAAAAAGAAAGGACGTGCCGAGAGGAGGAGTCGAACCCGCGATCCGACGGCTCTCTCATAGGCGCCAATCGCTTGGAAGACTCGATTTCCTCTTCTGAAAACTTGTCCTTCTCCTCCATCTCCTCTTCCTCCATCTCCTGACTCTCCAACCGGCCTACCTGCGTATCTTCTTCCTATGAAGCCTCCTTCGCAGCTCGCCTCCTCGTGCCTTTTTCACCTTTGCCAGATCAGCGAACCTGCCCAGATCACTGTCCAAGGTGGCAGCACCGCCGGACATCCGCGGACGGTCTCAAGATGGTCGATCCGTAGCGGAATTATACTGGGCTAGAAGGATTCAAGACGTCCATGGCTGAATTCGTAGCCAGAAGTCAACCAGCTGTAACGTAAGATGTTCATTCAGCCCCTAATCGCACTGCGGATACAAGCCTGACGCTCTGAAATCTGTAACAGCCGCTATTGGGCGTCGCGAGTATAAAATGGGCGTTGCGAAGTTACGCTGCGTCTTCAGTCTTTAACTGCCATGTTGGATGTTCTTATTGTACGTTCAACATGCTAGCTGAAGCGCTGTTGTGACATGCTGACACTCAGTAGGTTGGAGCGGGCCCTTCAGGACTTGTCGCCGCGCTCGTCCTTGCGCAGAATGGCCTCAAGAACATCCGTATTGTGGACAAGATAGAGACGTTCCAAGTTGGATCGAGAGGCTTTGGCGTGCAGGTGCGTTTTTCGCCACTCTTTAGCGTCGGTTCGAATGACTGACTTCTGTACACAGCCCAGATCACTCGAGCTCTTCAAGATGTTCGGAATCCTGGATGATATCACGCAACATTCCACCGCTGTCCCCACTTTTCGCGCGTACAAACCCGGAGAATCGCAGCACGTCAAGGAGTGGGATCTCTATCCCAAAAGCAAGCCATGGCCTGACCGCCCTTTCGTACGTGTTTCGCCTTCGTTTACCTGGTATACCGAGGTTCTCATTGATCGTCCGCTCAGACCGGCCAAGTATGTCTCAGTCAAGATGACCTCGAGGCCGCTCTGCGCGCACGTTTGACCGACTATGGTATCCACGTGGAATTAGGCAAGGGTCTCACGGCAATTGAGCAAGACGACGACGGCGTCACTGCAACGCTTGCAGCTTTCAAGAACAAGGAGGAGACAAGAGAGAAGGAGGTTGTGAAGGCGAAGTATCTGCTCGGGTGTGATGGCGCGAGGGGTGCATCGAGGAAGCTGCTCGGGTTGACTTTCGAAGGAGAAACGAAGGACGCGGATGGGCAGGTGTGGGGAGATGTAGAGATCGAGGGTCTAAGTACAGATGTGAGTGGTTATCCGCCTTTTTCGCTGTGTACATCTGCTGAGCCTTTCGCTTTGCAGTTTTGGCATATCTGGGGCGTTCCTGGCAAATTCACGTACGATGACTAGAGTCTTTTTCCGTTTCCGTTTCCTGCTCACGCGAACCGCACTCTCAGAATCATGATACGTCCTCGAGATTACGAACGTTCTCCCTCCAGCAAACGCTTTAGTTTTGGAATCACGGGGCATTCGTTCGACCCAGCCGAACTACAACTCGACGTTCCCGAGAAAGTAGAAGCATGGATTCGTGAGAGCACTGGTCGGCCGGAGCTGAAGTTCAGCAACTGGACGTGGTTGAGCAAATTCAGGTATGTCTCCGCAATCTCGTCCGTGACAAAAAGGTCTCATGCTTACTCTACTCACCAGACCCAATATGCGAATGGTGAACACGTTCCAGAGCGGAAGAGCGTTCTGCGTGGGAGGTATGCGCACCGAATCCGAGATCTTCCAGCACCTAGCTTACTCCAATTTCATCAGACTCCGCACACGTACATTCTCCAACTGGTGGCCAAGGCATGAATAACGGGATCCAGGATGCTGTAAGTCCAAGCTCACCTCATCATTTTCGGTTTATGAGTCTTTGAGCTCATCGTATACGTTCGTATAGCTCAATATCGCTTGGAAAACCGCTCTTGTTCTCAAAGGTCACTCCACTCCAAAACTTCTAAAGACGTACAACGAGGAACGTCTTCCCATCATTGCCCTCATGCTCCAAGCCACGACGAACCTATACACCGCCGGCATGGTGGCCCGTGTAGAAGCCAAGACGGAGCTCCCTTCCGGTACCGCACCCAAGGACACCAAGCCGCCCAGTGCAGACGACGACCGGAAGACAGGATGGCTCCGATGGCGCAACGACGCGCTTGAGCTGTATGGCGTTAATTACAGGTTCTCGAGCCTGGTATACGATGTCCGAACGCCACTGGGCACAGACCAAGACGCGAAAGATCTGGCCCTGGCGCGTGCCTATGCAGGATACGAAGGATCGGGGACGTTGGCTGCTGGCGATCGCTTACCCGACGCTTCGGGGCTCGTTGGTCTTTCTGGAGAAACAACGAGGAAGTGGACGCTCCTGGACTTGTTCAGTACCTCCAAGCATACCGCTCTTATCTTCCCTCCTGATGACGACGCCTCTCTTCCCACTGCTCTCAAAGCATCCCAGTTTTGCGAGTCGTTTCCCAGCGACATCGTCCAAACCGTTATTCTATTCCCGCCCGGCTCACGCCCTCAGTTCTCGTCAAAGAGCGCTACCAAGGCATTCGTCGATGAGGATGGGCACGCACGAAGTGTCTATCGAGTTGGCGACAGGACGACGGTCGTAGTGGCCAGGCCCGACGGATATATTGGAGCGGTTGTGGTGCCGAAAGTCGTTCAAGGTTCGAATGGAGAGGATGAAGATATCTTGAGAGGACTTAAAGCGTACTTCGGGATGGTCTTTGATGGGAGGTCATGATACATCCCGGTCAACTCTACGGGTTCATACTTTGTATTGGGTACGACGCTGCATATTATCCCTTTGGAATATTCGTTCTTAGATCCTGCCTAGCAAGCCGGCTTCTGCTCCCATTTGGCCGGCTCGGTGGAGAGAGTAATTTCTACATGGTTGATCATGATGCAACAGTTTGGACAACCGAGATCTCTTCACTGATTACGACAGATTAACCCTTGTCTAAGCTAGTCTTTCACCAACAGCATAGCTGTTTAAAACGCGCCAGCCTGAGCGTTGATGCTTTCTAGCCCAAGAGAGCAGTCATGAAAAGGTGACGACTTCAAAGAGCTTCTCCACGTCCAACGCGACCTCAAGTACCTTTCTCATTGTAGCTTGGGAATCCATCATACGTGTACGTTGCTGCTTCCCGACAATGATGCGTTATAACTGTTTAAATACACATCCTTCTCCTGTCTCATGCGCTTTCGCTTGCCTAGCGAATCAAACGTGCGTAACTTTCTTTCTATACCATGTGGTCATTCACTCAATTTGCCTCACGTGCAGATGCGTTGACCTACATTTGCAGTGCTCCGTAGATCCTAGGGAATATACACAAACTTGGGTACTACCACTTTGAGCTACGGGATAGTGAGACGGTATCATGGATCCGCCGCTTGTCTGTCATTGCGAGCTCTTTACAACCCGTTGGACAACACTTCAAGCCATTCACCGCCTCTCTCCCTTTCAAAAGTTCTCGCCTTCCAATGCACTCTCTAGGGTGGCGCAGAAACTGTTGCTGGGAATGCTTCTGTGCTTCGCTGCTTGGGAACTGCCACCTTTCGGGCTATTCTCGCGTTCGTGGGGTGTTTTTTCTGCAAGATCACACTTGTGCTGATGCGTCGTAACTTTTAGCTGCATTCGTCGTTGCGTATCAGAGAACGCGTTTGCTATATAACTCTACGCTGTGACTCTGCTCAGAGCAAGCCGTGGAACGGAATCCCTCAGTAACTGCTCACTCCCAGGTCTCCCTCCCTATCCAAGAAGTGCGACTCTCTGATGTTCGCTGTGATTGTCCTCTTCCTTGCGGCTCTAGCCGCCACATGTAGCGCAACTCCGGTTGCGAGCAATGATACTTTCGTGAATGCAGTCGTGAAGCGCGCGACTCGTCCTGGTACGGTATGTCCGTGAGGTTTGCAACTCTGTCTATCCCTCCGCTCATAGCCTTGTCTGTAGGCTTCGTTTTTCGATACCGGAGCCGATGCTTGCGGGGGGTTCGACCAAGACTCTGACCCCGTCGTCTCACTTCCAACGAATCTCTTTGGTCTGCAGTCTCCGAGTCCTCACTGTGGCCAGGTAAACCGAATCTCATACTCAGCTTGTAAAACCTAGACTCACGTCTTTATGTGCAGGCTGTCACAATCATGAACACCCAGAATGGTCAGGTCGCGCATGGCGTTGTCCGGGACGAGTGTCCAGAGTGTGGTATATCGGAGCTGGGTCAGTACCTGCGTGCCGTCTTTTCATGTCGATTCAAACTAATGACCGTGTCTTCTCGCTCTAGACCTCAGCCGCTCACTCTTCTTAGAGTTGACTCCTAGCCTCTCTGCGGGAGTCATCCCTATATCTTGGTTCTTCGATAGCGAGGGACCATAGGTTTCTTGCCGACCAGCTAAAAAGGAATATCGGTTTTTAGGATCTCATGGAACATTTTTTGGACAGTCGCGGTGCCGAACGCCGTTCAAGGTTTCGATGAAGAGAACGAGGTTGTTTCTGGAGCACTCGGGGTGTATCTGGAGATTGTGTTCGATGATGAAAGTCCGTGATAGATCCTGGTTAAGTACACCTGGGGCTCGGTGGTATCAGTCTGCGTCACTTTTCTCAGGCTCAACCTCTTCCCTGAACTCTCTGATTACTGTTGCTGGAAAGCCTGTTGACACCGGTACGACTTTCATCGTCCAAGAAGCACGGAATATGTGCGGTGATACTCGCAAACTGTCAAAATGACTTTGAATCTGCCAACCGTATGTCGTTGGCCAGATGGCGCCAGACGGCACGGAGGCTCGGCATCGACAGCCGAAGCCCCGAGTCAGAGTCCGACGAGTGTCTGACGAGATCGCATTGGCGCTCCGCTTGGGACGATTCACAATCTTGTTCACAACACCTCAGGCCTCAGTCTTGAAATCTACTGTCGGTCTTGGGAGACTCTAGACTTGCCGTTGACGATTCCCGGCTACGCAACTATGCCGGCGTACCTTGAACGTCAATGGTTTCTATTCCTCGTCTTCCACCGATGTTGGGATCGAGTTACGGCACGCTTGAGTCCCCATTGTCGCTGGCACTCAATTGTGGCACCTTAGCAGCTGAAGCTCGTAAGTTGTGGTCACCGTGTATAATCTCGAATTCAGAGTTGATGGTTCGTCCTGGCATTAGAACAGAGGACTCTACGGCGTTTCACAGTAGAATCGGAATCAAGCGGGTGCATGCTCCTCCCATAACGCGATGTCAAGATCCATCGCATAGGTGCCGCTCGTAATCAGACAAATCCTCCCGGTCACCTTCTCTTGTCTCATGCGCGTTTGTTTGCTCGGTGGTACAACATGTGTTAGTGGTATCTTGCTCCCGGTGGCCACTGAGCTTCCTCGTGAGGAGGTGACTCGTCTATACTCAAGTTCGTTTTGAAGACCGCTGATTTTACTTAGGCTGCAAGCACTTACTATGAGACAGTGGCCGAGCAAGTTGGCGATGCGGACACTGAATCAATTCCACCTCGAAGGGCCGCCCACATTTGACCTCACGTCAAGGCCTCCGATACTTCTTCATCTCGAAAGTGTTGTCGGCTTTCAGTAGAGGCCCCGTGGCTGCTCAGAAGCCCTGCACGGAGCGCCATTTGCGCCTCGTCTGCGTTGATACTGGATCTACCGGCCTTATTTCTGTGTTCGTGGATTTTTTCTGCGCCCTGTAACGTTGCAGCGTCAGCCTGAGTATGGCGCGATCTCCACTCGCATTCGGTGGTTTGTTCTTGAGCCTGCTTGCCTCGTGCCTGAAACTATCTCTTTAAAAGGCCTGTCGTCCTTGACGCAATAAACCTCAGCTCAGGACAACAATCTCCTCGCTCCTGCACATTCATCTGGACCTTTCTCTTCTCGCTCAATATCTTACCTCCGAGATGCTGGCTGCACTCATTTTCATCCCTTTGGCACTGTCTGTCATGGGTGGTGCGACTCCGGTTGCAGACAACAACGCCACAGCGAGTACGCTTGAAAAGCGCGCTACTCAGTTTGGTCAGGTGTGCCCGTCGTATCCCGCCCACTACATCCCACCGCTCATCTTTTCACCCTGAAGGCTACGTGGTTCAACGTCGGTCTCGGGGCCTGCGGTGAAATGGATGTCAATAGCGACCTCGTCGTCGCCCTTACGCCCGCATTCTTTGGCCCGGGTTTTCCTGGCCCTCGCTGCAACCAGGTGATTTAGGACTGCTATCTTGTCTTTGTGATAAGCACTCACGTTTTTGCGAAGGGGGTTACTATCAGGAACACTCAAAATGGGCAGGTTGCTCATGGCGTCGTTCGAGACAAATGTCCTGGATGTGCGGCTTCAGGCTTGGGTAAGTGATTCCTGCCATCTCTTCCTACATTCTCAGCCTAACGTTTCGCTGTTTTTCCTGCAGACCTCAGCCCAGCCCTCTTCCTCCAGCTCACTCCCAGTCTTGACACCGGCGTTATCCCCATCGCTTGGTTCTTCGACAATGATGGCCCGTAGACTCTTTGAGCATCTCTGGGCCTGTGACGAAGAAGGTGTAGTCAGAGAGATGACATCGTAGAGACTACTGTCAAAGTGCATGTACAATCACTCTATGAAGAGAATAAATGTAAGAAATGAAGAATTGGTACCCGCATACTGCCATGAATAGCGTGGCATGTGGAGAGAGTGGGCGCTTCTACGGACCGATCAGCCGATAGCCAATCACATCACATCAACGAGGGTGACTCCCATGAACTTCTCTGCTCTACTTGTACTCGCCTATCCATACTAGTCAGGACTCAGTAGCCAGCTCTCAAAACTTCCTGGCCAGGGATTGAACGTCGTCGAACACCTTGCTTCTTCATCGTATGGAAAGCTCACCAGTACAGGCGTTTTAAGCCGAGCCCGGACCCCAAGTAGCCCCTGCTGATCACCGTTATGCGGCAGAACGAGATCTTGGTGAACACAGTATGTTGCACTCTGCATCTTAATAAAATTATTCAAAAGCATAGGTACCTGAATGGCTTGGAGGCTGTCGCGGCTCTCAACGATTCGTTGCTGTTCAAAGATTTGCTACAAGACTGTCAGCCGCAGATCGGAGAACAGATGTCCTCATCCGAGGCTGTACCAATGGCTCGAAACTCCATGGTCAGCCGTAGTCGGAGGCTGGAACAGCCATATAAGCCAGCAGAATCTGCAACGCCGCAACATCGCAAACCTGCTTTGACTTGTCATCATCTCCATCGCATCGTGGCTGCGCATTCCCTCTCGAGGCATCAAGAGAACGCGGCAATGTCTCTGAGCCCCATCGACTTCCCTAGTCTCAGCCGCACAGATGTCTGGTTTCCTGACGGAAACGTTATTCTCGTTGCTGGTGGCGCTGCTTTCAAGGTCCACAAAGGTCAACTGGAACGCCACTCGGAGATCTTTCAGGGCCTATTCTGCGTTCCGCAGCCCAAAGACCAGCCTTTGTTCGACGGGTGTCCTTGGGTGGAACTACACGACGCTCCTTCTGATGTATTGTATATGCTTCGTGCTTTATACGACGGACTGTGAGTGCACTTTCTCTAAATTCAATTCGTTATCTCACACGCTCGCTTCATCAGGTACTTCGACAAAGCTGCAGCGGATGATTTCCCGATTGTTGCTGGAGTCCTTCGTCTTTCTACGAAGTACATGATAGAGCATCTTCGCACGCGATGTCTTCTGCGGCTGACAACCGATTGGCCGTCTACCCTCACCGGATGGGATGACAGAGAGAAGGCCGCGACAGAGACGGACGGACGCTACAGCCCTCGTGATACGTACCCTCATCCTCTGCTTATCATCAGTCTCGCCCTCGAACTCGGCTTACACGAATTACTCCCTGCTGCGTACTTTGACTTGTCGCGTTACGGACCAAGACGCATCGTCGCTGGCACGCCTGTCCCACAACCACTTTTGATTTGTCCACCTACTATACCTAGTCCAGACCTTACCACCAAGGACGAGACTCGGAGCAATCCATCTCTCGGAGACATCTCTCAGGAACTCCTCGTCCCTTCCCATGACGAGCTCAGCGTCATCCTCCGTGGACGCGAGATCGGTCAACGCCATATCGCCATGTTCATCGAGACCGAGCTCGTCTCCCGCCCGATCTCCCAGCGGTGCTTCAACAAACACAACGAGGCCGGTCGCGTTTGCCGTGAATCCACATACTACATCATGCTCAACATTCTTCGCGCAATCGGCGGGATCTCCCATGGCCGCGACGCCGATCCCTTGTACACTCTGGTTCAGGTGGTGGAGATGCTGAGCAGAACGGACTTCACCGATGGCGTTAGGCAGTGCGGGCTGAAGTTGTGCTTCCAGTGCAAGACGGATATCACGGAGAGCGTGGAGAGGACCAGGAAGGACGTGTGGGAGCAGATCCCGACGTGGTTCGAAATGTCAGCGTGGAAAGGTAGCGAGAAAGTAGAGGATGCAGCTGAAGACAGTGAAGGCAGGATCTATTAGTTGTTTCTAATGGGTCGTTGAGGTGTCTGCGATTCGTATCTCTCATCTTTAATATCTCATTACTTCTCCCTTTCGGTTCTCTGAAACGTAGTGTTGTGCACAGCATGTCATTTCCTTGCGATTACATAGAATTCAGATGGACTATGGTGATCCATCTACAGAGATAGAGCTACTACATCTAAATCATAACGATTCGCGTTCATTTGCATGTGAAGAAACACGGAAATCTGGATGAGAGACGAAAAGACTTTGTACCATTCACGCCGCCTCACAGAGTTCTCCACCGAGTAACGCTAATTGTTCCATCCATTCAGAATCATTGTCTTCTTTCAACCCTTCGGTGTCACGTGAGCAAATAGCTAACTTCACTTTGCCATCCCGAGCTCGTGCCAACGAGATGAGTGGCTCAAGATCTTGAGGGGGTAGGGCGCCATGCGGCTCTCGAACGCCATTGATCCTTGAACCTCTCGAGGCGGTAGTCGAATAGGTAGCGAAGAGAGTATGAAGCTGGGGCGACACAAGAGGGGACGATTTAAATGCGCTGCAAATCCAATCCAAGTGCTGTGAAGAGGATTGTTGAGCATTGATTTCGAGGATCCGAAGGGTCTGGAGGCTGGGAAGAGCTTGGAGAAAGGAACCCCACCGCGCTGCGTCTCCCTGCCGGACTATCAGGAATTGAAGGGAAATCGAAAGGCTCGTGATACGGGATTGGAGTGCACCGCTGAGTACGGTGACGAAGGTGAGGTACGAGGAAAGGCTCACAGAGACGTAGTCGTCTCTATTTGCATGCACGATGCAGCGGCAAGAGGTTGGTCGCGCCAGAGAGGTGTCCGTCCCGAGGAGGGCGACACTCTCCATAAGCTTTCCACTTGAGACGGTACCGTGCAGCTTGACCTCCAACCCACACGTGCAGTCTCGCAATTGCGCCGCAAAACCAGATCCATCGACCAGTGAATTATGCTCGCCCACGTCACATGCCATATAGATCTCTCCCTTGCGCACATTGGGCATCCCAATGATGTGGTGAATCGCTTCCAACGCTGCGGCGGATATATCCAAGGCCGTGAATTCGATGAGATTAGGGAGCTCGACCCGCGGAAATTTGGCTGCTTCGGCGACGACTTCAGTGATGAGATGATCGCTATCAGGATCATAGTCGTGGCAAAATAATGCAAGAGACTCTACAGCGCGTAGGCTGCGGAGGTAGGGAAGGATGAACACCTTGAACACTTGGAACGAACAGCACGTGTAGGTCAAGTGGACGTTCTTGACCATGGAGAGATCCGTCGCGGTACTGAGAAAGACGTTGACGAGGCTCAACGTATGCAAACGTGGATGATTGAGCGGAGTGTGAAAAACAACAGGGTCTCCGAATTCCCCGCCCCATTCAATCGGGATCTCGAGCGAGAGTGTTTCCAGACCAAGGAAGGTGGTATTCTCCTCCACGAACTGCCGGATGAACCAGTTAACGGAGCCTTCATAGCCTGTGATATGAATGGTGGTGAGCCGATCCATGGAAGGGAGGAGCGCCTCGCGAATGATGAACACGTCGTCATCGTTTTCATCCTCAACGTGACCGCGGAGGTGGAGTGGGATGAGGGCACCGCAATGATCGAGACACCATCGGACGGCCGTCGGGTTGCGTATGTCGAGGCGAGACCAGAGGGCGGACATGACGTCTGCGGTTGCCTTCCATAGCTTGCAAACAGCTCGCAGGGTGGTGACCGTCTTGTAGACGTGGTCGCTGAAGTCGTTCTCCTGGTTCCAAAATTGTACCTGGCCAACATCCTGAACCGTAGCCGCCATAATCTCCGCCAACATCTCCACGGGAAGCTTCTCGTGCATGTAGCAGGGACCTTCGATGAGGGAATGGGGAGTACCCGGATGGGCAAGGCCGAAAGGGTCGTCCTGTCTGACGTTGGTGAAGTCGTCTTGGTCCAGGTTTCTGAAAATGTTCTTCCAGTCGATATCGGTCGGAAGGAGGGAGATGAGAGCTTGATTATGCGCTGGATGAGAGGCCGAGTCAGTTTGGCCAACTCGTAAGAAGGCTGGCGGACGCACCTTGCTGCCTGGCACGGGCCCTGGCACGCATATCGGAAGCCGAAGCCATCGTTGAGTACAGGGAAAGATGTGGAGGGCGAGACAAGAAGGAAAATGCGCTAGAGAGAAGAGAGAGTCGAGGAGCAGTTTATATGAGCGACATCGGAGGGCCAAAGAGGAATGAAAGCGCATTGTCCGAACGATGGCCAGAGTCGATGATCTGGGTTTGAACTTGAAAGAATTGCCATATCTAGCCGGGGCCATCGGCAAAAAATGTGGCGCGTTCGGCACGTGTATATTGACGCTCGCTCTTCCCTGGCTTTTTTCGCATTCCTAAAATCCTAGAGGCCCGTGAAGATGCTGTCAAGTCTTGGTCCAAGGTGTCTATCCAATAAATATAGCGAGATGGGGTAAACATGACAGATGCGTAGGGAACCAGAGGGCCAGGCACCGCAGCTGCGAGTGGTTTGGGGACAGAAGGCTGCTTGCATGTGAAATACGCATGGGCCATGGCCAACTTTGGGGTGCGCTGCCTTCCCCCGACTCTTTGTCGACGGACAATAGGTTCGGCTACGCATTCATGAAGATCGAGCAACGAGCAACGCAAATCTGATCCAGATTCAGAAAAACTAAAGAGATACACGTGTCGATCGGACGTACTAGTGACGAAGTAGACAATAGTCGTAGCAGCGATTCCTCTATGAGACGAAAGGGAGTGGTTGTCGTGGCATCGTGACTAGGCAGAGCAATTAAGCAGTGTGGTATACATTATACAGCAGGTTGGAAGTTCGGTTGGGAATCAGTTGGGTCCGACGAATTGGTATAGGATACGGCGCACAAGGCCGGAGAGGTGCTCGGGGTCGTTCTGAGGGCAAAGGGTCAGATACTGGTAAAGGGAAAAAGCGAACGCGAACCGACCTGGTATATACTCTGCAAACGCGACGCGTAAGTTGGAGAAGCTAATGCTGAGTGAGAAAGAAAAGTGACTTACCATGACCATTCCCATACCGAGAGAAGTCAACTGTCAAAGGAAAGCACACATCAGCTTCCTATCATCCTCAACCTGCACCAAACTTACAATCATATCCCCAACGCTACCCGTGTGGAACGCATAACCCTTCCCTCTCGCCATTATCCACGCCGCCTCCAATCCACGGGGCAAGACGTACATGGCCAACTCGGATCTCCTACGCTTCTCTTCGACGAATACGGAGAGACCGCACATGAGTCCGCCGAGCCAGTACGCGGGCTTGGAGACGAGGAAGTCGAGGAACGCGTGTGGGACGAGGCGCGCGAGGGAGGAGAGGATGCCGAACGAGGCGGGGTGAGAGCTGAGGTAGTTCGTGGTGAGGAAGAAGTTGCGTTTACCGCAGAGCCACGCTGGAAAAAAAAGAATGACAAGGCGTTACAATGGTTCGTTGGATGTGAGATGAGATGGACGTACAGTGGTATATGATCACAAAAATGCCCAAGAATGCAGAACTGCGCATGGTGCCCAGGAACGCGCGAAGCAGCATCTTGACAGGCTTCGACATGATCGCTTCCCGCTTGAACAGTAGCGTCGGGATGAAGTGTAGCGCGCCGTAGATAGGCAGCATTAGACGAACAGTCTTGAAGAAGAAGTGGACTTGGGCGGTGAGACAGGAATCCATGTCCGGGTGGATTACAGCGCAAGGAGTTAAGGACGGTCCGTAAAAAGGTGTTGGCAGCTCAGCGAGCTCGCGGGCGTGGGCAAGGCGAGTAGCATTGCGAGCAGTAATGTTCTGTATTTTCGTTGATGAGCTGCCAAGCAGCAAGCATAGGTGGAGGAATACACATACGGCTCTGTTCATGATGATGTCGATATCGTTGAGGTTGAAGTTGTTGTCTCGGACCATCGTCTTGTTGATGTTCACGCCTTGCGGCGACACATGACATGCATGACCAATCCTGTCGGAGCGTGAGGACAAGGGCTTTGAATGATTCGGGGACAACTTACCAGACACTATACCAGCGCGGTAGGGTATCTGGCCTCATGGTGAAACCGTACATGATTTGAGCACAACTGAGTCCATGAAACGAGTCAGACCTCAGTCTTAAACACGCAGAAATTACCCACGTACCATAATGCAAACACAATGACATCTCCATGGGGTAAACTGAAGTTGAATTTGTCCGAAACAGTATTGAACGCTCCCTGCAAACCTCTGACGAGATGACGACAGTATGTCAGACGGAGTGTTTACGCTCACGATAGTCCTGCGTACCTCACAAAAAGCTGCTGCGCAATTCCCATTCTCCTATCAGCACTCTCGCATCGAATCGCAATTCCACCGGCAATGGCTCCAGCGACGATGGAATACCACCGACGTGTTTTCTTGTGCAGCCAGTCTTGATGGGCTTGAGCAGACGTGGACAGTCGAGCACGTCTTTTGTCGCGAGGGACAGACAGAGTATCGTCAGTCTCCTCCTCCTCGATGGCCGTGAACGTGTTGGCATCCCTCTGTTGCGAGCGCATTCGTGCGCGGAACTGTGACGTGAGTTGGGTATCAGAGCCCTCAGGCCCCGGGAGCAGGATAGGGAGCATGTTCAGTATAAGTTTATACAGCCCAACGAAGGAACCTAGAATCAGAGGAGGCTGATTGAGTATAAGCGGATCAGACGACGGTGTGTAAATTCCTCACCAATCATGGCAGCGAAGCGCAGAGGCTCTTCACCGAATAGAGCATGCCTGATGAGACGAAACCGTGTCGACCTGTGAAAGTGTCACTGTGTCAGACAATATACGTTGATGATCCATTGCAGCGCAGACGAACCGAGGGACTTTGCCAATCCTCGTCAGCAGCAGGAAGAAGTTGATACCTGCTCGAATAGCAAATGCTAGACTGCCCGCCCCTACAGGTCGTCCGTCAGTGAGACCATTTATGATACAGGCAGGCTAAGGGCACGTACTCAATCCGCCCCTGCTCGCATGCTCGATGCACTCCCAGTAATCACAGACCTCCACCGGCTTCTCTCCGCGGTCTCTCCAAACGGCTTTCTTTGCCCCACGAAGCCGCTCCTCGTAGTTGGCAAGCACGACCAAGTTTTCGAACGAAGTCATGGCGCGTTTCGGGACGAACTGGATGTAGGACGGGGCTCGCGACATGGCTGGGGATGATGTGGAGGGCGTCGTGTCTTCGTTCGTGTGATTATAAGGCGAGTCGCACATTATGATTACGGTACGGGTATGTCGGAAGAGACCTGGAAAGGCGTAAGACGAGAAGCTGGGGGATCATAGAGATGGGGAACCTCAGACGCCTCGAAAGCGCAGAGGTCAGCGTGTCATAGAGCTGCCCAGCTCGAGTCGTTCAAGCAGCTGATTGTCGTCGTTCACAGAAAACCAATTGCGAGTCAGGTCGCTCGACCGGAGCATCAGAATTAGACTGAATGTGCTGCGTTCAGCGACTGCCCATTATTTTGTCATCGCGCAGCGCCTATCACATCGGTGCTATAGTGTAGTGGTCTATCACTTGGGATTTTGATCACCTGTTCAATCTTCCCATAACCCAGGTTCGAACCCTGGTAGCACCTTTTTGTTGATTGCAACATTGGTTCATTTGCTCAGTTCCCATAACCTAGGTTCGAATTTTGGTAGTACCTTTGCAGTAGAGACAGGTAACTGGCTTCGTCATTGTAGATGTCGATATATTTTTTCTTGTCGATTTCAGCTTCTATCAATACTCAATGTTCAGCACCGTTATCCGCCTCAACCCTCTAAACACGAGTACTCGAATCATTTACAATGCGGCCGCCAACTCATCCACAAGTGGAATAACGACTGCTTCACCACACAGTCCAACCTTGGTATCCTCTTCGACCTTTGGAAGCAGCGGCACCATTCTGGTCTCCTGAAATTCCAGCCCTTTACTCCCAAAGTACCTCCCACTCTCAAAGTTCCAGCATACGTTGCACCTCGGCCAATTCGCCAGCCCGTAGAGATACATCTGTACCTGCGCGTCCTTGTCCTGGTCACCAAAGGACGGGACGTGAGTGAGCGTGCGGAGGAAATTGGCTTTGAGCTCGTCGTGGTATTTGGTCACCCAATGGTTGGCGCCGTCGAAGTCGGTGTTGAACTGGCGCATGACGACCGTGATGATGTTGTACCGGTCGTCTCCCATAGCTTGCTCCTTGTTGTAAGAGGCCATATCCTGTTATTTAAGACAAGGCTATCAGAGACGACATAATGCGTGGCGGGACGGCAAGCGGCACGTACATTGTCGAGAATGACCATGTCTCCGACGTAGAGCCTCAGTTGGTCGATGACGGGATGATAAAACACGTCATCCGTCAGATTTAACCCCAACTCAATGGGCACGAAAGACGGGCGTATCCCAATGTTCTGGCGGCGCTTGTGAAGATACTCCTCCACGGTGTTGCAGGTGTCACTATCGCGGTCTATGGCTTGCTGGACGACCGAGTTGAGGTAGTCGGTGAACGCCTCAATCATATGCTTCTGTGCGGGAGCACTGGCAGACTTGACAGCCAAACTCCAGAATCTGCAGACGCACGGTACCTGTCAAACCCGTGACTTATAGAGATGGGCTGCATACTCACTGGCGGGCGGCCTCTCCGACGACAGTTTCGCCTTCGGGACGAGGTTTGTTGGGATGGGTCATTGCGTCTATGACAATGCCGGCGATCTCGCGGACGACTGGGGCCGGTTCTACGTCCGTGTACTCGTCGATGAGGAAGAAGAAGTTCATCAGGTCGCACCCCGTGCGTAGATGCTCTATAAGGACATCGTGAGTGAGATCCGTGTATAGTGTCGCTGACGAGAGAATCAGGACGTAAGTACCTGGAGATGCACGCGGATACGCCAATGCGGCCAAGAGCCCTGTGTTCCGCCGATCAGCTTTCTGTCAAACTCGCGTGTTGAGCCATTCATACACACCAAAGTCGCACTTGTCAAACGCGTACTGAGACTTGGGATTGAACGCGTTGAAGCTGTGGAACCACGCGTTGGACGCGGCTTTCACCTCTTCGTGGTGCGGGTTGATGGCTCGCGGCCATGGCCAGTTGACCAACGTGTCCGGGAGATAGAGCATCTTGGGCAGAGCGGCCTGAGACATGTCGTTTGATCTTTGCAGGTAGATGAGTTGAGGTTGTTGGGTACTGTCTAGCATTTTCGACACTCACCTTTTATCGTTGACTCTTACGGCCATGTGTTGAGAATATGTTCGCGCTTCAAGCCGCCGTCAGATCGGAAATTGTGACTCGGGAGAGAAAATCGAACAACGAATGAGACGACTCAGACAAGTGCTCTGCTTAAGATCATCCGTGGATCATCGGACGAAAAAACGTTCTGCCATGAGAGACCGTGTCAGCGGAGCGTATACGTGGAAAGGAGATATGATAGGTTTACATGCTTGAACCAAGATTCTGCTTGTTCGTCTGGTGGCTCAAAACTACGATCTTGACTCGATGTCACTTGTGAGCACTATGAGTTGCTTGCAGACTTGAAGAGGGGACACAAACTTCAGGATCCAAGGACGAAAATCACAAAAGGAATCGGTGGCACGTATTGACAGACCTAAGGGTTCTGTATTCAACGTTCAGCCGGCCGCCTGGACTGAGTGGGTAGAGAAGACGTACTTGTAAGCGGATCGGACGTTGAGTCATGAAGCTCGGTGTCGAAGAAGCAGACGGTTTCTACAAGGCTGGCACAATGGGTGACCCAGCTTCCCGCACGAATCGACTCGGTGTTCTCTAGCCGGTGCGTTGAAGCATGGAAGACATCGCATCGCCTTTGCTTTGTCTTCGAAGGGCGTACACCCAGACCGTGACCTGTCAGCGTTCACTTCGTTCAGCACAACTACGACTTGTGTAAGCTGTCCATCACGTACCATGGTGACCACGTGACGTTCAGAAGTTCCAAGACAGCGTCGTCGAATCGCTGACCGAATGCATTCGCTCAAGCCGCAACGTGCGCTGATTCCTGCGTTACGCCACACGGGCAGAGTGGTCGCAGTTATCGTAGCACTCAACAGCTTGAACCGAGTGCGCAGTCCATCTCGTGGCGCCGTATGCTTCTCCTGAGAATGAGCAGGTGTGAGTAGTATTCATGAGCGGTACACTAAGGAGCGCTTTACAGATCCATTGCACGCCGTCGGAATTGATAGAGGCTCAAGGCTTCAAAATATTCCAGGGTCTTCGACCCGTACGGATGAGCTCTGCAGGCATATCAAGTCAGATGCTGGTCGAGAAGTCGATAGGATTGCAGAGCCCTGCAGCTCACCTGTCCGGGGATATGTCGCTGTCTCTATGTTGAGAGTTAACCCTGGTTTGCCGTGAGAGAACATCGGCAGAAGCTCTTCTCAAGGCTTTGCAGCAAAAAGCAGAGTCAAAGTAGTGTCGAGGGTACGGTAAGAAACCCAAGAACCCCGAGCACCATCGCAACATGCGCCACGTGGCTACCGTAACCAAGCGTCTCCTCTTCCCGACTCGGTCTTTCGGACCGCAAACTCGCGACCACGACTCTATTTCTCTCTCCCTCTCTCCCCCTCTCTGTGCGATTCCGTTTCTGGCCACGAAAGCAAGTTGAAAGGGCCCACGCTCACTTACGAGCTCCTTGCCTCCTTTCTCGATCCCTGTCCTCGTCACACCGTTCAATCTCTTCGTTTTCTTCCGAAACGTATCCCTGCAAAATCCCTGAGTTTTCACGTGTTTCTTTATCAATATCGTCCACGTATTTCCGGCAACCCGAGGTGTCTTTTCTTCCGGAAATAACACAGTCGAATGTTTCTGACCTCTCTTCGAACCTCCCCTCACCTCAACCTCACCTTCCTCAAAAGACACACCAATCTAGCGCTAGCAAAGACGTCGACCATCTCGCTGTCAAATCGCTCTGACGAATCTATCCCCCTGCCCAGTCCGCTGGGAGCTTCGGATTTGCCGATTTGATATGCTTTTCTTTATCGCCGGTGCCCAGGGCGATATAGCCTGAGCCATTCGGAACGCTTTGATCTCGTATAAAAGGAGAAGAGCGACTCGGACTCGCCAGTGCACGTTTTTTCACCGCCCTCTCCACGACCTCTCCCGCTGCCGACATCCTCAATCATCAATAGCGCGCAGACGACACTGAAAAGCAGAGCCCAAGCATGTCTGTGGCGCGTATCCCTCGCTCTTCCCCGCTCCTCCGAGCTCTGTCAGTAGGCAAGGCTGCAGAGATGCTCGGTCCTCTCTTCCAAGCTTTGCCTTCCGTCCTCAAATGGGCCGCCGCACTCGTGTTTGTCTTTAACATTCGTTCATGGCCATTATTTTGGCACTGTGAGTTCTGTTCTCTGTCGCTTCCGGTCCATGTTCCTCATGATGCGTTCTCAGTCAGGATTTACAGCACAATATGGCGATATCACCGACTTTTGTTGAGTGCGAGACTTCGATTGCTCGGTGCATCACCGAAAGCGAAGCAGAGTGGTCTGGAGAAGTTCTATGAGTCGCGGTTGCATCTGGGAGAGAGCCCTTTTGACAGGGTGTACGTCTGGAAAGAATGGGCAGGTGCGTAGCGTCAAGTCTCCCTCTATTTATTGAAGTCTAACCTTGGTGTGTGGCGATCTTCAGGCCCGGATGACTGTGATTTCAACATGCATCTCAGTAATTCTTGCTATGCCAAAGTGAGTATCCTCTTCTCTACGAGCTTTGGGTCAACGCCTGACGCGTGGATCAGCATTTGGATGTGGCGCGGTTCGATGCTGCTATTCAGATGCTCCAGACTGGCTTCTTCTCTGGCGCATGGACTGCTCTTGGAGGTGCGTCCCGAATTGTCCTTATGACCGTCTGACGTATTCGCTCATGATGCATTTCCAGCTACGCACTACAAATTCATCAAGGAGATTCCTATGTTTGCCCATTACGAGCTGAGGTCAAGTGTAGCAGCTTGGGACAACAAATGGGTATGAAGTCTTTCGCTACTATTGCATTTTGTATCCTTATACCACACCCAGATGTACGTCGTCACGCGCTACGTGACCCACCCGAACAAGAAGTCCAAGAAAGCCGGGTCCAAACATCCTGGCTCTGGCGACTCAACACCTCCTCTCGGACCTCCCTTCGTCCCGCCAATCCGGACACCTGCGACGACGCACGACACTCCTTCCTCCCTGCACCCGTACGACAGCGCGCTCCACGACCTTCTCGCCTCGCTCACACCACGTACTGAACCCGATGGCGCGACATTGCACTGCGTCGTCGTCTCCGAGCTCTGCCTCAAGATGGGGCGCATCACTATCCCTCCTGCCGTTGCGCTCGCGGTAGAAGGGTACGCTGGTCGTGCGCCTTCTGGAGAGAAGTACGATGCGACGAACAATGTGCACCCGCATTTGGAGAAGATACGGGCGTTGAAAGCGAAGGGCAATTTGAGGAGTGCGCAGGCGTTCTTCCGCGGTTCGTGGAAAGACTTGAAGGATCAGGACAGATGGTGGATGGATGTGCTTGGTGGGGACGTTGAGGAGCGGAGGCGGCGGAACTTGGATCTCGTGTCTGGAGTCCAGAGAGGGATGGAAGGTGCAAAGTACGTGTAGGGCTCTCACGTCGTGCTATTGAATAATATAGAAGGTCGAGTATTTATCAGACGTGTATATACCATTTGAGCGCGAGTAGAAAGCATACCCTATGCGAGTATTGTAGACGTCATGATCATGGAACCAGATGTTATTCTATTCTTCGAGAATCTGTCATTTCTGTTGATGGAGAACACTGGATAAGATGTTGCATATATGTTGAGTGTCGCAGAATTGCCTATTAGACATCATCACGAGAAAGACACGAACTGAACATCTCAGTTCAAATAAGATGCAGAGTTAAGGAACAGGCGAGCTGCTTTCGTATTCTACGGCAAGCAGCCGAGAACGTCGGATAGCATGGTCCGTTGCACTTTCTTCAACCTGTCAGTCTATGAATGAGACAATGAGATGCGCGCAGGAGAGCGAAGAACACGACATACTGAGATTCGAGATAAGAACGGCTGACATAGAATTCCGCGGGAACATTACGACTACACAGTCGTGGTAGCAGTTTCTCCATCAGGTCTGGTATGGACTGGTGTGGCTCCGGGAAGTCGTGTGTATGTAGACCCAATCGAATCTTGAAATCAACAAGGTGCGTCCAAGTGGGCAGAGCGAGCACCTCGTCGATGAACTGCCACTGAGGGACCAGGGGCTCTATAGCCAGCGTATCGGTCTCTGGAGCATTTCTAGACTCGGAGAGGGTTGCAGCAGGAATGAGTGTGACTGCAAGCACGTCAAAACGGGGCGAAGAGAGCGATTTGAGAAGATGTGATATGTGTCGAATGTGGCCCTGAGGGTATTGCTTAGCATCCGCAGGCCAGATGGTGAGGTCGAGCTTGGTCTGCCTGGCAGGTACCATCCAGCCCCATCTATCTGCATAACAGGGGATCGTCAACTTCAGGTTCATAAGATGAAGGAGAGGGAAAAGACAAGATGAACGTACCTCCGTGCATCATCGCAACAGTGTAGGCCGAAGTAGTCACCTTCATTTCCAGATACGCCAAAGGAGCATGGGTACACAATCTCCGGAACAAGCTGGCGGCCGGGCTCAATTCCGGCACCTCGATATCCTCCTTCTGCAGACCTCCTACTTCAACTCTGACCCTGATCTTCGACAGTCGCGATCCCGCGATCTTGCAGTAATCGCGGGAAAATGCGATCAGTTGTGGCCAAGACAAGATGAGCTCCAAGGAAAGGAGATCGATAGTAACAAACATGAATGAACCTGGATGGTGACGTAGAGAAGTTGGTGTCCTGCTTTGCACGAACCCCCCTTCATCCTTGATTGAGAACTCTTGAGCCTGAGTAGCGACGGCAAAGCGACAAAGTTGCGCATAACGGGTATAGCGGACGTTCTCGAGGACGAGGTATGTGATAGGCCGCGAAAGAACCCATGCCTTGTAGAAATCCGGATGCCTGTCCCGCAAATCCAGCCCCTTCATCGTCACTCCAGAGAGCCTGCTCAACTTCCCACCCAATCGCAGAGGAACAGACGAAATCCATTGTTGGTCGGCCTCGACCGATGCGATAAGGATAAGTTGAGTGACCCGTGGAGCCAGAAGAGGGGACTGCGAGAGGAGATGGACGACGTTAAGTACATCTGAGCAGGAGCTGAGGGTGACGGTACGGAAGAGGTGATATCGGCACCGAGAAACCCAAGCACGACGGGTGAGGCTGCATGCCAGCAGGGTTGAAGTGCGGGCCTCCAGGCCATCTGCTACAAAATCAAGGACGTTCTCCCATATTTCGACTGGGAGTGAAATGAGCTGAGGGGCGGGGATCATTCAGAGGTAGATCGAAAGTAAAGTGCAGTCAGATAAGGACAGCTGCGGACGCGGAGTCGCCGCCTTATAAGCACAGGACGCAAAGTCCCGATGTCAAGCTTAAGACGTCGACGTGCCCGATGCGGACCAACCAGATCTCATGCATATGCACATGGCAGTGCTGCGGCACGTTGGCGAAGATGTAAACCTATGAATGAGAAACGAAGTCAGATATCGACTAAAATACTGTAAACATTGCGCGACTTGTTACTGCACATCTGAGGAGGTTGAGTGAAGGAGAACTGTCGTCACTCGTCGGAGTGGTCGCGGTTACGATGAAAATTGATGTGCGCGGCTGAAATTCCCACGGAGCGTAATGCAATGGTTCAAATCCCGCTCAGAACATTGGCAGTTGAAGGCAAATCAAGCGTTTACATAGATTGTGAACGACTGAGATGGTATTCAAGTGAACATGCGAAGATACAATATGACGAGCTTGCAGCTAAGAGTCACGGCTCCACTATCAAAAATTTCGCCGACCCAGAGAGGCGGGCTACAGCACCTTCCGGAATCCCCTCGCAACGAGACAAGCGCAGAATTTCAAGGGAAGGTGCCGCGCGAGAGAGTATATCTGCCAACCTCTTCGTGTCGGCGTCCAACCTCGTTGAAAATCTCACTTGCACGAGCACAAGCTTCTCCAATGCAGGAAACACCGCAATGCCACTCTCCAACAGTCGTTCCGAGTCTCCGTGAGGCCAAACGAGCAACACGTCCTCCAGATATTGTGACTCGACCGTGCAAACTTCTAGCTTCTTCAGTCCGGATCCTTGCAGCGCGTACGCAAGTCGAGCGGGTTTGGACGAACATCCTGGCTTTTCGAGCCAATCCATGCACAACTTGAGGGAAGTGAGAAGATGTACCGGGATGGTAGAGCACATGAGGGATGCGTATTCTTCAATCATTGGACTGAAACTTGGTTCCCGAAATCCTGACATGGACCCAATGAGGTAGATACGCATGCGTTCAGAGCGTTGAGCGTCGAAGCCAAAGAGGCAGATCTGAGGCTGTTTGAAGTCCCGCTTGACTGAGATGAGCAAATGCTCAACGGGGGTCCCATCTTGTATCCTATGACGGATCTGCCGCGCCAGCTCGGTCAGCTCGAGCCACTCCTCCACTGTTTTGTCGCCCATGCAGCAGACTTCGACCTTGACTGACACGAGGCACAACAAAGGCAGACGTAACGCTGCAAGAATGGGTATCGCCCTTGCCAGAATCCGACCGTCTATGACGAGAGTTTTGAGATTAGAGAGTACCACATGCTCCTTAGGATTGTAAGGCGGCGGATCTTCCAAGGGGACGTTATAGAGGCTGTAGCCGGAGATCGTCCATGGGGTCTCAGCAAATACAGCGCGACAGGGAGCCCGGTAGGTGATCCCGTCTAGACGTATGCCTTGCAGCTCGAGCACCTCCAACGATGTACCCAGAGTCTCCAGCACGCTCAGCTTCAGAGTCAGGTCGTACAGCATGAGCTTCTTCACTGCCGGAAAACATTGTGGACGCGCGTATGCAGCGTCGCTCACCGGGGGGCAGTCTTTCAGCCGCAAGTAGGATAGTTTCGGCAGGTTCTCGAGAAGACGAATGGGTAAATTCGTCGTCGGCGACCAGTCCACCGTTTCGAGACAAAGGGACTTGAGAATGGGCCAAGGGAGCGACACGCCGGTGGCACTTACACGCCTCTCCTCTTGATTAAACTCTTGTTCAGCAATCTCGGGACGGAGACCCAAAGCCCGCAGAACCTTCTTGAACTCGTCACGACACAAGCTGAGATCCAGCTCCTGTACCCTAACCCGCTGTTCGTCTTTATAGAGCACCTCTTCCAGGGCGAATTGTATCGGACCAGGCTCGCAACCTTCCCATTCTGAATCCGATTCCGACTCTTCGGCAAGTGCATTCCTCCCTCTTGCCACCCTCGACAACTTGTGTGGTCCAGATGTATGAGCGCTCAGTGACAGCGGCGAGAGCTTGGATCGCTTTAAAAGAGTCCTGAAAACCTCGAGATTGTCCGGAACGACGAGGTCGTTCCAGAACATGGAGTAGTTGAGGACAATGACGCGCCAGCGATGACAGACGTGGCCAAGAGGAATCGCGTATCCAGTCTGACTGTATGGATAGCGACGCAGGCACATAACGTGGGCCGCGAAGAGGATGAGCAGAACGACGTCGTCGGGAAGTCTGTCGAAGAGGTTCGGAGAAGCGTGACAGTGAGAGCTGGCCATGGCGGTGTCGTACTATGGATAGCGTTACAGTGCTCTGTGCAGGGTGAGTAGACGAGAAATTTGAAGATAATATCAAGACGTACTTCGAGTAAATTCCCAAGTCGGGGCAGAGAGAAGGTGAGAGATGATAGTCGCGGATGTGAGCGGTGGACTGGACGGCCATGGCCCAGCACAACAGCGGCTTGAGCGCTAAAGCACAACAGAGTTCGATCGGACGATCGGACCGTCACGGCCCTGAGCGCTGAGTTGCATACCGATTGGCCCTCCTCCGAGTCCGGCGAGTCCTCGACTCGCCTCCTCGATCCTCTTGTAGTACTTTTGTTAATCTTCCTGCGGACGATCTTGTATACGGCAAGTACTTTTCTCGCTAGTCAATATGTCTCTTCGTGGGATGTCTATATACTTATCATGATTTACCATTCAACTTTGACACTGCAAACTTGAAAACACGGTGACGCGAGTCCTCAATGCCAGCAAAACGCAAAGGTTTGATATTCCGTCTCCAATTTCGTTGTCAGCGATCAATCACGACGCATGTTCCAGTAGGCAGTCTCAAAGGAGATTTATCTGGCTTTCTCGACAAAGTCGAAGGAGATAGCTCCGATTGCAACGTTTCAAAGAGCCCAAGCATTTGGAAACGAAACAAGCCCAAGCTACGATTCAGGACCCTGAGAGAGATTTACTCAGCATTACGAGCTATCGTGGAGCCAGTGTTATACTAGAACGAGGATCATGACTCTGGTCTGTCCGTCCCCACCAGTCTACTTACTGCTGATCTGTTAGCGATGGTCCTAAACGTCTACCGCAGATGGAGGGCTGCGATACACGGTGAGAAAGAGCTTTGGACAGAACTTGACCTTTCAAAGTCCGTTCCAGTTATTCTTTGCTTGGCTCTTCTGCGGTCGCTGCTTCTACAAATCTGCGAAGAAGCTACCAGACAACAGATCTCTGTTGTCCTGCGACAGACAGCCTTGACGCCACACCTGACCGAGAGTAAACGACATCAGCATCGCAGAGACAAGCACTGCACTTTTGGGTCAGTCCTTCAATGCTCTCCTCGAAACTTCCGCTCACCGCCTTGTCGTTGAAGTGCCTTCACCTCCGTCGCTCGTGTATCATACACACCGGTCTCCACGACGTCACTGGTCTGAAACTGCCTCGAGCTCGCTTGAAGACGCCTGTCCTCCAAAACCACCCCCGTTTCTTGCGATATATGATCAAAGACACTGCCTATCCAGTGGTGACGACGCTACGTATCGTATCATACATGTACCGTGTCGACCTTTCAAGGCTATGCTCAGCTATGCTCAGCAGCATGACCACGCTGCCATATGATATCTCTCTGAAGGGTTTTCCTGTCGGACAACTCCCCGAGATCCAACACCAAACGGATACGAAGAATGGACCGACCACGTAATATCCTACTTGGTACACCGAACCACCGAACACATGTACATATGCGCAGGTCGTCCCCAGGGAGACGATATCGTGTAACATGCCCTGGAGCTCGGAGGGCCGTAAAGTACTAGTCTTCTGTTATTATTCGCTGAAGATTGTAGGATAATAATACCAAGATCATGATGTCACGACTCACGACCAATGCATCGATAATGAATTTAATGGTTACAGATCGGCGCTCTGCAACACGACGAACGATACTCAGCTGAAACTGGACACATCCCCCAGCGGTCGCAAGCCTGTAACCGGCGACTTTGACGACCCACCTCGTCGCATATAGCTATGCACTATGTTGAGATGTATGCTAACTCTGCTGGCATATTGCCGAACGGCACGCCATAGTAGAGATATAGCCTTACGTGACCGAAGCGAGCTCGTTGTGAATACCTCGATTCTTTATGAGATGCTGACTACATAACTTGAGGGACAGGCGTTTTTTCTACAAGTGAGAAGCGAAAGACGACACACTGAGCTTCGAGTGACTGAATGAAAACCGAAGAGAAGTTGATTGATGACGCATTGAATTGGGCGTCCTTTCAGCACCGTGTCGCCAAACCAACAGAAGTAAAACGTGCCGCAGCACTCTCGTTGCACATTGATGACAATGCATGAGGTACCAGCCATCAGACGAACGGTGTACTCGGAGCATGAGATCTTCCATTACGGTCGAAAAGAAAGATCTCTACGAGTCTTATGTGGATAGCGGTAGATGACGATAGCGGCTACCCTGGCTGCAGATATCTCAGCTCGATCTATATCACGGAGCCGAATCGGCATAGGAACATGCTTACTCTACGAGAAGTCTTCTGTGGCATCATAGCACACAACTTCGACTAGGTGAAACTCTTCGACTACGAAAGCTTGACTAGAAACGGCAGTCTCGGGCTTCAAAGTCTTGTAGTTGGAGCGCCGCGAACGCTCTGCGATGAAGTTTTGATGACAAACTTGAAAATGGCGCTCTTCACTACGAAGTAGAACTTCTCCCGTGAGCCGTAATCATTGGATAAATCATACAAGGCTGGCGTGTCGAGCCTGATAACCCCGAAGAGTATCCGAGTTTGGTACAGTTTGACATCTGTAACATTCGCTTAAGTCAAGCCACATTGCACGAGGTGGAGATTCGCACCGTTCAAACGCTAAGGTCGCTCTTGGAGTCGAAGTTGTAGACGTGAACAGCGTAGAACCAATGGCAACGATCACCGCGAGTTTGCAGATGCTTTCCTCGCCTCGTGGACCGCCTTATCACGCTCGTCTATACCCTCCTCCATTTCGCAACCACACTTGTCAAGTGCTTCACTACAGCCGCAGAACATACCGCCGCCCAGTCAGGCCAATGGTAGCGCTGACGCGGCGGGACTGGCTACTGGACGCTGGGTCGAAGAACAGGATCCCCAAGAGGAACCTCTAGGTTCCGGTGTCGACGTGACAACGGACTTTCAGCGAACCCTGCGTAACGTGTTTAGCCGCTTCCGAAGAGGAATATCAATAATGAGCAAGAGACGCCACTTACAAGTTTCTGTGCGCAAGTAAGTAGAAGCTCTCGTCTTCTCACTCGTCTTCTCTCCGATTCCGATAGGGACTCGTCTGGCACTTCCACCGACCGTGAGCTGCAGTGGGAACGGTGGTGACGTACACGGCTGGCATGCTTCAAGTCAAGACCTGCTGGTGAGGATGAATGGCGCTGCAGCTCTCCGCTACATTTCCTTCCTTCTGGGCCGCCGGACTACAGCTCGCCGACGATGACGGTGAATGATGCTTCTCCGGGGTTGGCGGAAGCACGTGGGGGAGCTCTGACCCTCAAAGCTGTCAGTATGAAGACGTGCTGGAAGAGAACCTGCAGACGAATCACGACCGTCCAGAGATACCGAATCTCAAGAGTGTTGCTTGGCCTGAGGATACTAAGATGACCACCGAAAGCTGATCGATATTTGCGTCTTGATAGAAGTTGCCCATTTCGGGGATTGCAGTTCGTTTGGTCGCCGGTCTGTGTGTAGCGGCCACCGGCAGTTTTCGACGGAACGAATGTTATTTTCGGTCCGCAAAATGTGGTTCAATATTCCACGTAGAACGTGCCGACGAAGAATGTAGAAGACATGCTTTTTCTGCCTGGGAATGTTATGATCACAAGACAGTCCCAAGACGTTACACTGAGAACACGCACCAGAACGTATTCACAGACCATGTAGCGATTCAAAGTACAAAGCAATACGCAATACATCTATCAAGCGAGACCCTCATCAGTCTGATCATGATCAGTCCAAAGTGTTTTGGACTGTTCCAATCAACACACCTCCCACTCTCAACATGTCGATCGTCTTCTTACACCGGTTTCTTGCCTGCGCCTTGGCTACTGCTCCCGTGACCGTCTTCAGCCCCCGCTTCTTTCGTCTTCTTTCCTTTCCCATTCCTGGCATTCCGTTGCTGCCCACTGCCGCCGCCACCGCTCGGCTTGGGAGGTGGCACGTACAGCACGTCAGCGTTGTCGAGCCGCGCCCAAGGACGGTCGGTTGGTGGTGGCTTTGACGACACGACGACGTCTCGCGGTGGATGTGGGACCTTCGGGAGCACTTTTTCAGCGGCCTGATTCTCCACATCGCTCGCCGACGCAGACCTAGAGATCTGAGGCACGGTGCGATGCTTCTCGACCTTGATCTTGTGTGTTTTAGAATTGAGAGAGAGGATTTTGTGTGTCTGGTTGACAGGATGCGTCTCGAGAGGCCCAGGAGCACCGGCAGAGCCAGCTCCAAGCAGTGACGGGAATGCTCCCGCCGCCTTGCGCGCGTCGTCAATGGCCTGCTGGTGGTCTCGCTCTTCTTTCTCCAATGTATCCGCTATCTGAGTTTCAAGTGACGAAATCAAAGATTCACGAGCCGCAGCGTTCAAGAGCGGTGCGGTGCAATGTGGACAGGCGAAATGCGGCCGATTGAGGGAACAAAGAATCAGCCCGCATTGACGGCACGTTGGCGTGTACTCTGACAATGCGTGTACCCGCGCTGTATCGTACTCGATTTCAGCATTGATCCTCCCCGAGTAAGACGAGCCGCTACGGGCGTGCGAGAGAAACACGACTCACCGAGACAAAAGCAACCGCCGCTAGGGTCTCTCGCGGTGGCCGAAACGTCCCTGAGACCATCGCGCAACTCCTCAAGCCTCCTCACTTCCTTGCTTTTCGGTGCTTCTTTCTGCTTGCCTTTGGATTTGGGCGCACTTCCGCCAGCAGGTTGTTTGTTCGCCGGTGGGATCCTATCGGAAGGAAGCGTGGACGCTTTCTTGGCCCAAGGAGTGCCACGGTACATGGTGAGCAGGGATAAGCTGCTTTACTCGGAGGTTGACTGTGAACGAAAGAGTGAGTTGAGTGGTATCCCAGGATTGTATTGTTCCTTGCCTTCGGAGAATCCTGATGTCCGATGTTCTTTCGATGGGATAGTTTGAACGCCGATTTCGCTCCTATGTGCTGTATGGAGTCATATGCGATTGATTCATCTTAACAGCAGAACTTACAATCAGGTAGATCGGCTGAATGGTCACTTGTACTGTGGCGACTTGAATGAACAGATCAGAATGGCCAACAGGCGCGGACGCATTATCCATCATTACCGTGAGAAAATAATCATTTATTAACCTTCATGAAATCATGGCGCTTCTCACTGGCCGAGCCTTGCCCGAGGCTCTCTCTTTTGCACTACCATCACCCTGGCGTTCTTAACAACCTATGCAATGGTCCTCGACACGCTCCAAAGCTTTGAAAACATCCACCGCTACCGTCTCAATATCCCCGCGAAACTTTGATAGGAGCCCGGCGGAGACTCGCACACACGGAGATTGCATGTGGCGATAGTAGCTTCGAACGGAAAAAGAGAGTTCAATCAACCCAATCGCACCGAGCCCATCCAGATATCCCAGATTCCACGCCGCCCATGAGGTCAGCCCATCACGAGTTCTCGGGGCTTTATGGCAGAGAGGCGTACGTAGAATTCACCGTTGAACCTACAGCAGGAGTCTCCGAGTCAGCACCCTGCAGAGCTGTCATCGTCCAAGACAATTGCGACTCGGAGGCCGTATGCATTGAGGCAAGGCGAGTAACGTCACCGAAAAGAACTTGAAGTGATGGGCTGCACTGTTACGGTGATGGTATTACGGACGCCACGATTGTGATCCCCACCCTGCATAGGGCGGTGGTCTTTCCTTTTCCTGCAATGACCCATGTCCTCGAAGCATATCGTTGACCATCCATTCAGTTACGGACCGAGATCGCGGAGCCTCAAGTCCCCCCAAGCAGTACAGGCTGACAAACGACTTCATCACCTCTGAACGACGTGAAACGCCTCTCCTGATCGGACGACCCTGCGCAGGAACTTCAATCAACAGAATCCATTCAAGAGGAGGGGCAAGTCGCTGCGGATGCGGACAGGCGGGGGCCAGGTCTGAACGAGTGGGGAGGCACCGACAGCTTCACGCGGGAGAATATCAAGGGGAGAACGGTCGGATTGATCGCAGCATGAGACGGTCGTGGACCTGATCCCAGTTCGACGGACGCTCTGCGACCGCGGCCGGCTTACACCTTGATTGGGATATTGGGGATATATGTACGCATCGCGCCTGTTCTTCAAATTCAGAATCAGGGAGAGAGCGCACGAAAAGGAAACCGCAAGAAGCGTGATGGGATGCCGTGGGGGCGCGGAATCAGCTGTGTACAGGTGCTCTGTCCACTCGCACGGTAGGTTTTGCGTTCACGCATGATTATAGCGGAGGGGGAGGCCCACCAAAAACCAGCCTCAAGGCAACCACGCCGGAGAAACGTTGAGTAGCCGGCGAGAACAACAACACCGTTCAGGTCTCCCACCCATCCCTCTCCCTCAGGCTCCCTCGAACTCCACATCATCCGTAGTTAGCTTCAGGTTTCTAAGTTCTTGATGCGGTGAAGGGAGAAGAGATGATGTTAGATGGCTGGATGTGCTGGGTACAGCCATCGCGGTTCTCGGGTGGATCGAGGAAGTACTGACCCATCTGGACGACCGTGCCAGTGACCTCGAGTATACGTAGCCACGTACTTGACATCGGGCGGCGGTTGGACCCTTTGCATCGCGTGCAGTTGAATCAGATGGGACGCCCTTTGTGTTGCGTACAGTCGATTGGGCTTGCTTATCGACCGTGTAGTAGAATGCCAAACGAGGTCATGGACGATGAAGATATAATCTGCCTGGGTTTACCTCACTGCTGATATCGCAACACCAATTTTGATATGTTTACGACCACACCGAGGTAGGTTTACGACCCCATGGAGAGACGACTGTTCCGGAAAGCGGTACACCAGACAAAACCTTCGGGAGGTTGGCAACAGAGCATGGCGCACCCGAAGACAATTGAGGGCGCCGAAAGTGATGGAAGGTTTGCGCCCGTGGCGAGTGGTTGCGAAATGTCAAGGGATGTCGCTAGCATGCAGTGAGTGCTAGGAAAGCCTGAGGAGACCTTCACTACGGGTTCAAATGATTTTTACAGTTCCGATCTCCGTCGAGAATTGAAAGCACCCGTAACTTTTTGGACAAAGAGACCTCATGCAACACGTCACGGTCATCAAAGCAGCGGTGTAGTCGTATCCGACCCAACTCAACGAGCCGGGAGCGCAACCAACCGATAAGTCTCGCGTTGCTGCGTTGGAGTAGGTGGATGATATGCACACTGCATCAGTCGCTGCGGAAACAGAAGCGCCGTCAAAAGAATACGTCGGTGAACAACGCACATCCTACTTTCTTCCGCCACGGAGAACCCTAGCCATGGACAACGACAGCAAGTGAGACGGTGCCGCATGACCGACATCTTCACGAAGGACTCGGAAATGAATGGCCTGAACTGTGTTTTTTTCATTGGACGGTGAACGAACGGTAGTGGTGAAAATACAACCACAAAAGTAACTCTGAGCCTGAGAGCAGTGAAAACAACGACGACGACGGAGACCTAGACCACGCCGCCGGAACAGGTGGCGAGACCATCATCTGACCCGAGTGTTCTTGGCCACCGTGAAGGCATGAAAGTGTGAATTTGACGAACAGAGGCCCAACAGAGGATCTAGGGAACGGATTGCCCCGAACAGTTTATCATGGGTCCAAGGCAGATGGCTGCGTGAACGGCTTACCTCACCGCCGACACCCGTCAACACAACAAGAGTGAGTGACTGGCGAACAGAAAATCAGAGGCTCGAGGAGGACCCTGTTCAATAGCGTTGATACAGCCCTTCGTTGCGATTGCGATGAGAGCGGTGGGCCGGTAAATTTGACGGGACGGGCTTGGGGCTGGCTTCGCGGCTTGAATGAATCTACGAAAGGCGGAAGTGCGTTCTCAGCTCGCTTGCCGTACAACATCGACTGAAAGAAGGCTTCGTACCCTGGATGGCGAGCTCGCGCGATGTGCGCCCACGTCGTCGTCCATATGATGCCGTCCAAGGGTCCTCCAATACACGTACGGATGAAAAACGTTCTTGCGGACGACAGAGCTGGGGGAACTGCGACGCCGTGTGGTAGCGGGGAGCGAGGGCCACGGCGAGCTCGAGCTCACGAGGGAGGGGCAGAGCGAGAGCGACGCTATGTCCGCGGAGGGCGGAGAGGCGAGAGGCTTCAATTCGCCTAAGCGAGATAGCGATTTGCGCATGCGGGCACACTGAACAGACACGCCCCCGCGTCCATTCCAAGAAGAGCAAGTGGTTCAGACGGGGCATCGCGCCATACTTGGGTTCTGAAGAGAGTGTGCCCCATCAGCCCCATCAGTCAGCCACGAAGGCTTCCAAATGTCCAATTCTCAATAGGTTTTACTCACAGAAGCACCCCCCGGCGGGCCGAGTGGGAGTATGACCATCCTGGGGCGGATTCCTGTTCTTGATTGCTCGTTCGACGCGGTCAGTTCGTTCGTGCGTTTGGATCAAGAGATGTGCAAGCGTTTTTGGCGTTTGAATTGGGATCATAATGAAAGGTGCTGTGCGATCAGTTCCCCTCCCCTTCTTCTCCCTTGTTCCACGCCGCCTCTCTCCCTCCCCGATGTGACTTGTGAATCAATCCGGTGGATTGATCTGTGCGTGCGTTGCGGCGTCTGGCAGACAGAATGTTGGTCAAGCTGTGTGAGGAACGGGCTATCAGGGTCCTCGGTGTGTGACGACCGAATCTCAAGGTCTCCGCCGTGAATAAATGAGAAGAATCGAGGTGTTCGCCGTAAGCTTAGGCGGGAATTGCTGGAGCACGACTGTATGAACGACGAAGAAGTGGTTCAGGTAAGTTCTGCGTAAAAAGAACCAGAGGATGACACGTACGGAGTCCCTGTGCGTATGTAATGCAACACGTCTTGTATTTCATTAAGAACGCAAAGAACTACGACCGTGGAGGGTGCCGTCAAACCAGGAGCATAGAAACGTGTTCGGCGGAAGAGCGAACGGTCTATCAGATGCGAGGATGTGCAATGAATGCGAGTCGAGATGGCTTGAGACGGGCTCTGTTGGGCCAAAGCGAATCAGCACCATCATCCCGCGACGAAAATCTAATCAAGGCGGCAGACCTGACAAGTTTGGGAGACGTGCATCTCCCAAATATGAACGGTTTCGGCCTGCTTCTGTGGTACGTGGTCGGCTAATGATGGCCTGGGAGCTAGCCGGGGCCTGTCATGCCAAAGTGAGGGAAGCCCGGATCGCCACCGCCTCGCAGGGATCAGCCACCAGTGCTCATGGGGTTGTGTGCGGTACTGATCATGCTCGAGACGGATGGGAGGACGACGACGAGGACGTCGACGAGGAGGAGGATGGTTGCTGGCAGCGGTTGCGTAGGATGAAGGTACGGTTGTCGACGAATCTCGATCACGGTGGACGGAATCTCGCAATCACAGGACTAAGGTCGGCTAGATAGCTCAGGGTCGCAGTGATAAGCTTGCGTGCGACCGGGTGACCGCTTGGGCTTCTCTGCGCCGAAAGTGGTGAGAAGAAAAGCGAACAATTCGAGGCAAGACGCGTCGTAGGCACCGACGGTGGCGACGACGTGGGCGACGTCCGCCAAATTACCGTTGGTTCGCGTTATGAATGAAGAGTGACGGAAGAGGTGGAGATTGGAATCCAGGGTTCCCGGTTCCATGCAGCTGGCAACCGCTTGGAGGAGGCTTCGAGCGAGGAAATGGGCGCGAAGAGGAGGATGATGGGCTGGCAGGCTGCACTGGACGATCGAACAGCCTGTGTCGTGCATTGTATTCGAAGTGTGGGCCATTCCGCCTCCCAGGACAGTGGACCCAGACGCAGCTGGCGGCGAGAGACTGGGACGTGAGCGTCTGGGCGGCTGAAGGGCCGATGCCGAGCTGATCCGGGCGCAGTGACGCGGAGATGGGACCGGTGATTGGAGGCCCAAAAAGGCAAGCAGGGTTGGGGAGCGCGTGGGGGCGTGGGGGCGTCGGGAGAAATGATGAGTCGATAATTTTTTGCGAGGCTGCAAACCGGACGAAAGAGGATATAAACGGGGGGTGATGCGTTGGATACACTCTCCTGCTCGTCGCTCATCAAATCCGTTCTGATACTTCCACCGCAGGCCCGGCGTCTGCAGCTCGCTGAACCCTGCGCTTCCCTGTCTTCGTCGTGTGTTCTCTCATCAGCACATCACACTGCTCTCCCCGGGACAGCCTTGAGAGCTTGAGAATGAGAATGCTGTAAGTCCTCCGCTTTCGTTATAAGTCTCTCCTCGCTCACCCTCCTCGCCACACCCCATCTGCGATCCTATCGAATACCGCACAGTTCCCCATCCGCCTCGCCGCGCCTCCCTGCAGATTCCAACTCCCGTGCTGAGCCACCGAGGTCGCCCTCGCCCCACCGCAACGGCCGCCACCCCTCCGAACGACCCCCGTCCTCCCCACCCTCGCCCAGAACCACTCTCCCGCCCCTCCACTCCCTCGCCAAGGACGACTACGAGCCCAAGGCCCACGGAATCACCTACATCGACGCGCGTCCTCCAGGGCCACACGTCACCCCAGTAGTCCCCTACCCCTACCAGCCCTCCCCGTTCTACGTCGAGCAAAACCACTGGGTGCGTCCTCATCTTTTTTCTTTCAAAATTTCGTCATCGATTCTGACGGGGCGTGATCGCGCGTTGCCTGCAGTACCACCACCAACCCGTCTTTGGAGGTCCACGTCCGCCGTCGCCCGAGTACCACCCCAGCTACATGCCTCATCGCGTTGAGAGCACCTCCGACAGCAGAATGAGGTCAGTGAAAATTCGCGTTTGTGATGCCCGGCATCTGAATCCAATCGACCCGTCGCGCTGACCATCATTAAATTCATTTTCGCGATCAGCCGACACGCTGATGATCGGAATCACTACGACCATCCCTCTCCTCCTCCGATCGCGACTCTCCATCACTCTCCTGCGCCCTCGGGAGGCTCCTCCATCTCGTCCCCCTCGCCCCCGGTAAGCATGCATGCTCCCGTATATATTGTTGAGTATTCTTCTGACGTGTCATCCCTCTGTGCTTTCTTTCTTACCATGTTTACAGCTCCAGCAAGGCCAGCAGTACTACGCCCAGCCGGGTACTGCCATGCACCCTGCAGCTTACCCTTATCCGCCCCCTGCCATGAACGCCGCGTACCCCAGCGACGGCCGCCACCAGCCCTACCCTCCTCCGGACCAGCACATCCCTGGAGCAAGCCTGTCGACGCGCGCCATCCGCCCCGCCTACGTTCCTACCCAGTCCTACCCCGGCCAGGCCAACTACGTCATCCACACCGACGACGCCGCCACAAAACTGAGCGACCGCGTTCGCCGCAAGTGCTACAACTGCCGTACCACCGACACCTCCACCTGGCGTCGCTCCAGCCTGACGCCTGGCAAAGTGGTGAGTGCACCTTCACCTTCACGTTCGCTCGGTCCCGACCCGGGGATGTGGTCTCGTTCTCATGCTCACGCGTTCCCCTGTAGCTCTGCAATAAGTGTGGCTTGTTCGAGAGGACGCACTCCCGTCCCAGACCGGAGCAGTTCCCCCACAAGCGTGGGCCCATCGTGACCTCCTCGTTCAAGTCCCGCACGACCCCGCCCGCCCCTTCGTCAGGGAGGTTGCCTTCTATGAACACCCAGCAGCCGCAGCAACAGCATCAGCTGCCTCCCCATCACTACGACCACCCTTCCATTGCACCGCTCATGTCGTCCCGCGGAGACTCCCAGAGCTCGTACGCGTCCAACGGGTCCCTCCCTGACGTGCGGAACCTGTTGAACGGGCCGTCGTCGCCTGGCCAGGACCAGCCGTCGCAGTCACAGCAGCAGCAGCAGGAGAGCCAGAGCCAGAGCCAGTCGCAGCAAGAGGCTTCGCAGGGCGAGAGCTCGGAACAGTCCGCGTCGTCTGTACCCCAGAAACGCTCGGCTTCTCCCCTTCCTCGGACCTCCCCCACTCAGAGCCCGCGCACGGAAGCTCGCTCGCCACCGTACGCCTACCGAACCTCCTCATGAGCGCATCGCGTCGTCACGCCCTAGAAACCCCTCACCGCACCGGCGCCGCAGAGGCCCGCTGCGAATGTATTTATTCCGTATTTTTGTTCTCCTCATTCCTCGCCACTCATCGTCGACGTCGAGCCTCGCCTTGCCTTGCCCTTTTTTCACTTGGAAATACCGAAGAACCGAATCGAATACCGAACGGGGGACCAGAATTTCTCCGCTTCTCGTGCGCACGCGAATAATAGAGGCCGGGTCCTCCTCGGACAAGTATACATATTTCTAGACTCGACAGCCCGGGTGTTCACGTTTGTCGCACGGTGTTCTCCTCTCACATCCTCGCCATGCGCTCACGCTCCGTTCATACCACCGTGTCGTCGTTTTTTTTTGTTACCACAGGCTCCAGATTCCCGGTTGGCATATTGTGCCACTCGCTTCTTCGGTTGAGACTTTTCCGTTTTCTTCTTATTCTTTCCGTCCTTCTTGTCGTCGTCCACCGTGACTCGCTGTTTTCGACTCCTTCCAGACTCCAGTCGTCCTCGCTTCCGCTTGGTCTTCAGTCCCAGTAATGCAGTACTCGTCTTCCGCCGTGTATTTTTTTATCCAAAGTCTGTCATCCCCCGCCCCGCCCCACTCTTCCCTCCACTCTACTCAGCGCAGCGCGTCGCATCTGAAAGTACTCTGACTCCCGATAGCTAGCTCGTTAGTCTCTCATAAACCCCCCATGTATATTTCGTCCAGTCTCACCCACTCTCTCCGTCAATTCGTATACAAGTCGTATAAAACCCGTATGTTCAAATTCTTGATCACAGTAACAGATCCCCAAACACAAAGGATCAATACAGTATTATTTCCTCTCAACCCGGGTGACCGGACAATCTGATGGCATCATCTTGTCCGACGAGCGTGTCTAGACTCTAGCTCACGGGTGCAGTTTCGTATGTGTGATGTGAGGATGTGTGGTGATCAGACGCGTTTGATCCGGGGTGGAAAAGTAATATAGACATCCAGGAACGCAGGACGTTCGCCGCTCGGGTCAATTGCTTGATTTTTGAGGACACGGTGGTCGGTTGAGGTACACGGCCAGAAGTTAAAAAGTCCGGAGGTTAACCTAGCTTAGTATGACCGAAATTTA
>RWJN01000315.1:0-40087 GCA_004332605.1 Steccherinum ochraceum
CACTAACGCGCCGTCAAATACCAACGCTGCGGCGTCCTCTCCCAGTACAACTGCTCCCGCTGAGACCAACGCCGCTTTCGGACAGGATGGCCAAAGAAATGCAGTCTTCGGTGGTGCTGCTGTGTTGTTGGCATTGGCTGCTATGGCATAACAGAATCATCAAACATCGCTTACATGTGCTTAATTTTGCGCCTTAGAATGAATTCATACCTATGGTGCTTTCAAACTCAATCCCTACCGGGCTTAGATGTTCTGAGCATCGCGTCGCACTGTTCATTTAGACCACTCAGATCCCCGCTACTGAGACAGTCAATTCAATCGGTCGATCGCGTCCTCATTGGCGTCCACTGGCAGGTTTACCCCTTCCGCTCAAAAGGTGTATGGTGTAAGTAATCCCGACTCTGGCTTTCAGCGAAGAGCCGCCTTCCGTGATTCTTCAAACTTCAAGTTCGCCGCCGGTACCGAGTCGTTTGTCATCAGGATCGAGTGTCGAATCCGAGGACTTGAGGATGAAACCTTTCGATACTGCTCAGATTGCGCTCATACTGTACGTACCTTTACGACAGCCCGGAAGACCATCTCAATGACGAAGTCGCACAGCACTCTGTCGCCGCCGGTTTTACCGAGGATAGAGGTTGTATGCACCTACGCGCCGTTACAAACTGACGATGGTGTCGCATCGTCGTAACCTGCTCAAATACGCCGACGTTGCGTCTGGGTGCAAGGTTCGAGTGTTTACTACCAATATCGTGGGTCATGCTCGCTGTATGTTCCATTGTGTCCCATGCTTGGTATTGGATTGCCAAGAGCACCTACAACCGCGTTTCCCGGTCGCAGGGTAATCCTTCACCGATTTCGCGAAAGCTCGTCGACCTCGATACCGTAAAGACATCCGAACGCAGTTCGATATCGCATGGCGACCCCGACCCTGTCTGTCCTGCGGTGGGTTTCCGAATGCGGCTGGTTCGTCGCCGTATCGCTTGCGCATCGCACGTCCCAAGTGATGAACGCTCTTTCAAGAGTTTGCCCTGGTCGCCACACTGGCGGTACGGCGCAGCATCCTTCCTGCCATCACGTCTCGCTATAGTCATACCTATACCCCCGACACTACGCCGACTCTGGACGCGACGAGAATGGGTTCCCAATTGCGGTCGTGCGGGAACACACTGTTCCTCCCGCGATCCTTGCAACGTAGACCCAGGTGACGGCACGTTGATGAGACCCTGACAGTGTCTCAGAAGCCCAGTGTCGCCCATGACATCAACGATCCGTCTCAACGCTGATCCCAGAGCGAATTTTCGAACTAGAGTAAGGGACTAGCGTTTGACGAGAAGAACCTTCAACAACACCGGAGTCACTTCGGTGACCCCATATATCCATGAACGTTGAAAGTGAGCGGTACCGAGTGCACAGAGACAAGCAATGCAACTAGATTGTTGTGACATGCAATCGCTTGACAGCGCGACCTCGAAGGCGGATGCGAAGGCAAACGTGTGGTAAAAACAGCAGAGCAAAAAGGTATATACAAGACCAACCTACACAGCGCACTGCAGAGCGACATGATCGCAGAAGAAGAATGTCCGATCATTTCCCGCCCGCACTCAGACCTGCCAACCCAAACTCATTCCCAGCACCACGGTCTAGATCGTTGAACGGATCTCTGACGCTTCCCGTCTTCGCCCGCCAGAGTTGGGTATACAGGGTCTTGACCTTCTGAAGCTCCGCATCAACGGCAGCGGTGCGGCTTGCGAGGGTGATGAACGTCGTATGCTGCGCTTCGAGGGTTGTCGTAATTGCTGAGAGAATGAGGAGGAAAACGGAGTGTCAGAGTGCAGCAAAGGTAGGAGCCAGCAGACGAAGACGCACCTTGAGGCGTTACTTGACTCTGCGAGGCTATTGAGGAGAGTTTGCGTTCAATTGCCTGGCAAGACCACTTAAGCGTTTGGTCCAGCTGCGTTTGATGTCATCAAGACTAACCTCAATAGTGTTTTTACACCACGCTAGCTTTTCTTGCATATCGTGGGTGCTCCGGGTGAAGAACCTGGACGTCGTTTACTTGAGTCACCGGTGAAAATCGTGTTAGGACAGGAGGACATACTCGAGAGGGAAGTCGGCGTGGTTCTTCAGGTGACCGCCACCTTGTTGAGGGTTCCGGAACCCGTCCACGATCCGAGTGGCAATGATAGTGTCTTGTACTGTCTGATCTGACTTGGACTTGAACGCTCGTGTCTGCAGCAGGTCGGACTGAATCACGGAGATCGCGTGCAGTAGGTCCTACGGGCGGGAGTGGCGTCGGTACGGTATGTCAGAGAGTGACTGAAAGTATTGGACTCACCTTGTGCACGTCTCGAATGAAATCCTTGCCCTTGTTCGCCTCGTCACCCAATTTTCGCTGTTTCAAATCGTTACAGATCTGTATTCGATTCGACCTTGAATGTGCGAGCTGTGATACGGCGTCAGAATAACAACAGCGGTTCACGCAGTACGGAACGTACTCGATCTCCTCTAGTACTTTCTTCATCGGATCGGGCAGGTCGTTGAACCGTGCCGTGTTGACTTGGTGAATGGTGGAACACCGGGAGCAGAAGAAGTTGAGAACGACCTAAGAACAAAGTCAGACAGATTGCGCGGGATGGACGCAACTCATCTTACATTGCTCTGAGAAAATATGAGAATTATGCCTCGAGCGAGAGATGGAAGTAGACTAACGGTTGGGATTGTTGACGGTTACCGAACAACGGATTGGTACTTGTCGATGCCCCACCGAACGGGGCGTTCGCAGCGGTGTTTGTGAACAAACCACCGCCCGCATTTGTCGGATTCGTTGTGGTGCTGCCAAACAGCGAAGTACCGGCATTAGCACTTCCAAAGAGAGGGTTGCTCGTGTTAGTTCCTGTACCAAATCCACCTGCGGTCGGTTGTTGAGTCATTGAAGGATTCATGAAGGACTGGGCATTCATGGTGGCGCCAAAACCACCAAAGCCTCCGAACGTACTGGATTGTGTTGGGTTCTGCTGCGTCGACGCTGCAGGTTGTGAGATGAGAAGACACCACCAGCTGCAGGAGCTGTTTGCTGGGTCTGTTGTGTGTTTCCGAAAAGGCCACTGCCGCCTGCCTGCTGCGTGTTCTGTTTTGCGCGGGCTGCCCAAACAGCGAAGGCGGCTGTATTGGCTGCGGGGCTTGTGTGGATTGTTGTGGATTCCCAAAGATGCTTGAGCTTTGTTGAGGCTGCGTTTGAGACTGCGACCCGAAGGTCGAGATATTGGGAACGCTTCCGAAGAGAGAACCTTGCGGCTTCGGCGCATTCGATTGATTGGTCTGCGTCCCAAAGATAGATCCGGTGGCGGGTTTTGCACCAAAGAGTGAGTTACTGGAGATAGCAGTGAAGTATCAGTGCTAGACATGTACGCTCAATGGTATAACGACGCACGTTGTGTTGAACGCCATCCCTCAAGAATCCCGTGCAACTAATCCCCCCAAAGCTTCCAAAGACGAAGCGCCTGCGTAAAGCAAAGGGACAATTTCAACATCAGTCATACGCAACAGCAACGAGATAGTAATGGAAAACAAACTAACTCTTGGCTGAGATGCAGGATGTGGCGGAAATGGATGGTCGAAACAGAGTCGCGTTTGTGTTCCCGGTTGGGACGCGTCGCGTTACGTAACTAATCCAGACGCCCATACACCGTCGCTACCAAGTCTTGTTTTCTACGCCATCTCTCCTCCTGAACTACTGGGACTCTCACACTGCTTGCTTGCTCTCCGACGTGCGACATGGAGATTCGTGATATTTGCAGCTGTCTTGCATGTGGCTGCGATTGGACTGCTCCTTGTTCTTTGCCGAATCGGTCCCCGCAACGGGAGGTTACAATTGTCTCCTCCTCACCGGACCCATCGAACTCGGACTGAGACGGTCGCTAAAGCTTCGCAATCTTCGGATTCCGACATCATATCGCAGTTCCTTCTTGTCTTGCTTGTGGTTGCATGCGCCTTGAACAGCGTGGCCCTTGATACAAGCCTCTCGATCGAACGCCGACTTCAAGTAGCTACCTTCGCCACAGCATTCATGTCCGGTATACTGAAAGACACCCACAGAGCGGGATGCTGCCAGTCGAGACTGAAATTTCTCTATGTCTATATGGCTTCCATGCTGTCAAATTTTGACCAAATACTGCGTGAGTACCCCACCCTCTATTATTCTGCTTTGATCTCAGATGTGCGAGTAGGGCAGACCGTTTGCATATCGCGAGACCGAAGCTGTTGGTTGATTCATCTGCAGCCGTGTAGCTTTGGTGGAACTCTAGCAGTGCACTTGACCCACAGAATAACTGTCTTGCTTCAGGCTCCACCGTTCCTCAGATGTCGCTGGTTCATGATTATTTTTTTCGCCCACGGGATCTCATTACTCGCGTGCGGCTGCGACACACATTCAGCACTGCGAAAACTCTGTGTCAGTGTTCATCTGCAGCTGCTCTGCGTGCTGAGACTGTCCTGACTGCTGAGATCTGCGGCATCTACTTCCCGAAGGACTACTCCGTCACCGGCTTGGCGCGCTCTCCGACTCGCCAGAACTCGCCACTTCCTCGTCGGAGTCACAACTCTCCGTTCGCTCCTCAGTCGCATACGCGATTGCACTCTTTCGATGGCAGGATATACCGGTGTGCCGTCGGGACATCAGAGCCTGTATATCCGATGTCCAAGGCATTGCTCTGTACCCACATCTTTCCGAACTGTTTTTCGCAGCCAAATGCAGTGACCCTACGTTCGATGCGTACAACAGAGTACACGATATGAAATTCAGGCGGACGACGATCAACACGCTTCCTAGTACAAGGCCGCCCCGAGACAACGATGTTTCAGCACTTGGTGCCCTTGCAACTTCCGTGGCCCCCAGTCCACTGCATGCCTCGTCGTACAGTGCCGCAATACCCTGTTACGGTACCTCGCATACGGATGGCTCGTATCGGACCAGACAGTATATCTGCTTATCCTGATGCTATGGGGTCCAGGCCGTCGAGACGGGGCAACCCCCAGTAATCCTGATTGCCAATATGCAATCAAACCTCTTCATGCCTGAAACTGCCTGGAAACGTGGCTCCTCAGAGTGGATGCGTCGTTTACCATCGCCGCATACTACATAGCAAATTTCGGCCTTTTGCTGGGTAGGCTGAAGAACCTCCTGCAGCAAATGCGCGATCTGCATCCCAATTCACAAGCAGCTTTCTTGGTGAACACGATGCTCAAGCTCCCTACTTAACAGAGGCGTTGGATTCCACTGTAAAAACGATACTACCCCGAAAGTCGGCGGCGGAGTGACATACACGATGCGCTGTGCTGAGATCTCTCACAGATTCAGTTGTCCCGGCTGATGAATTCGCCGTCACTTCGCACTGGGTCTGGCCGCCTACCGCCCCTGGCGAACGCCTCGATGCGCACACACAACGCCGCCGCTGTCATTTCACCACGCGCCGTCGCGTCGCGTTTTACTATTTTTTACCTCAGAAATGGCGGGTTGCCAGACTGCTCCGTCGTCCTGTACTTTTTGGGTTTGTACCGCATCTCCATGGTATCCGCACCCACTCGCGCCCACGCGGGTCTGCATGGGTGTTCCAGCACCTGCCGCTCGCCGGTGTTCGCGTCAGTTTCCACTGAAACCGCGGCTGGCAAGACTTGCCCTTGCAAGCTCTTCACCTTTTCCACGTGGGTCGATGTTGCCCATTTCCCTGCCGACGCGCTCGATGCCGTATTTGGTCTGGACCGGCGTGGCTTCAAACAGCGACCAGCTGGCGGGAGCCCTTCCCGCGAAGAATCAAGGTGGCAGAGTTCTCAGACCAACTTGGAGGGCTGTCCGGCTTACGAGAGCTGACGCGTTGAGGCGTCGCCCTCGGCCCTGGTATCTTAGTACACCTTTCCGTTAGCGTGACTGGCAGCGTCCTGAATGTTTTTCCAGGTGCTTCGTGATTTGCCAGCGAAATTGTTGCCACTGGTTTCCGGCTGTCACTGCGTACACGCCACGAAATTTCAAACCTCCCTCCGAATAACAACCGCCCCTCGACTCGAGTCAACATGCCGCTTTGACCGAAAGGAAAAATCCGATCTGGACGCGTGTTCGGCGCGTGTCCTTGGACAAACGAAAGCCTAAAGGTAAAAGAGAAACTACCTTTACGATGGCTGTTCACGCTGAGCAGACATACAGCACCTTTGGCTGACACGCTTGTCCGTGCTCGATGGCAAGCATGCTTGGCTGTGAAAGCCCTGCCGTGAAAGGAACTCTCGCGAACATGGCCGCATTTGTTACCCGCGCCTGCGCCACGAGAACGAGGCTATCGGTATCTCGTTCAGTTACCCGTTAAGGGATGGAGGGATTGCCCAGAACCATCAAGCGAGCGTCGGCGGAGGCCTTTTCGTGTTTCACTGCCCGAGTCGAGCTCACCGACGGCGCTTGCCATTCTCTTTGGCTTGAAACACATCGCCAGCAGCGGCAGGGTCCTGGCAAAGCTCCTCGCGATCCAGCATCCTTTCAGATCTGGCCTCTTCGTTTGTCCTGCGTCATGCGCATCCACGTGCAACCCTGACTGGGATCACGATCTGCGCGCATTTCTGGCTTGCGTGAATGATTTTTGGGAGAATAAACACCGCCGTCTCCACTAGGACGGCACAAGGGGCATTCGCTTGCTTCACGGCCGGAGATACCGCAGTGGCAACCACAGGCCCTAGCTGTTCAGAATATATATACGCGGGCTCTCTCTCCAGTCATCCCCATCCACTTACAGCCCTCTCGCCTTTCCCGACTCTCTAATCTGCTTTCCTCCCCACGAGCTTGCTCGCTTCGCCACTTATTTTCGCCCTCTACGCCCATCGTAATCATGAGCTCCCCTCAGGTAAGTAATTTCCTTGATGCGACTGTCCTTCGATGAGACTGAACCATCTTGGTTTGTAGTCCCCTCGTAGCAGCTACTCCCAGCGCACCAATGGCAATGACTCCGACGAGGATTGCTACGTCCCAAGGACGCCGCGCAGGACGCCGATGGCTTGTACATTCTGTAGAGGTTCGTCGTTTTTTGCTCTAAGACGCGTCGCTTTCCCAAGAATCTGACGTCATCACGCGTTCCCAGGGCGTAAACTAAAGTGCGATGGCCGCAGTGTCTGCGCTAACTGCAACAAGCGAGGAATTCCTTGCACATATGTGCCTGTGTACGTCGTTCTCTCTATACAAACCTATGCCTTCTTGCTCACTCTATGCGTTCGCAGTTCCGGCCAGAGATAATTCTCTTTTAATCCCCTTCGACACTAGTCATTGACTCCTGCAAAAGTCTGGAGTCGTCGCAGCGCGACCCGACATCCAGTGGTCTTAATCCACTGCCGCACACCAAGCTTCGGTTGATCCTCTCTTTTGGACTATCTACATTCCTCTAATTCTCGTATCTTGAACCTCGTATCTTCCCTCGCTGTCACATTGTTTTCTTGTAGCCATACCACAGACTTCTTATAGCTCCCTGGCATAATCTCCTTAGAGCCAGCCACTCTTTAGTTAGCTAATACCGCAGTATTATCTGCTGCTAATCCCTCTAGTACCTCTGTCTCTAATGTACATATCCTTGCAAGTTATTCTATCTACCAAGCATTTGCATATATACTTCGTTGCTTTAAAGTGTACTGCGACTTCCTGCTGTCGCTGATTGTCAGAGTATTGAAGGTATGTGAGTTGACATCTTCGCACTGGTTCCGCAACAACTTTCGAGCCCATTCTCAGCCATTCTCCTTCCGAGTCCTTCGTATCCTTCAGTCGACGCGTCAGAGATGACCTCACGCCACTCTCTAGACTCTGCTTCAATTTTCAGTTGTCGTTATGGCGATCCCCAGCAGAGAGGAACGCGCCAAGAATGCGCTCGGCCGAATGAAAAATGAAGATTGTCCTGGATTCTCCCGAACCAGTGGACAGCCGAGACCGGCAGTACAGTGCACCCTGCGAAATCTGAGATAGTTGCTCGATAATCGGGCGACCTGGATCTTGCACATCAGGATCATTTTCATGGGCTTCGAAACTTGGAACTTCGTTCTGCCCTCTCCCGTCGTCACGTTCTCTGCAAGATGGCAAATTATCAGATAGCTTTAGCCTTTGTGGCGTCACAAGTCCTTTTATGCAGAGTTCGGGTCGATTCAAGTTCGCAACGTTCATGCGGTTCTGGGTCATCTGTCATGCAGAGGGTCTTCGCCTGAAGCTTTGATCATGAAGGCGAGTCATCCCAGTCGCGTGTGCGCAACCCGTCGTACAAATCCAGCTGACTGTCTCAAACTACTGGGAAGGTACCCACTATTCCAATTTCCCAATCATTCAGTGCTGCCGCCGTTCTCTCAAGTCGGCGTTATCTGCAACCATTACTCATGCGGCCGTATGGTCCCAGGAACAACCGCATACGTCGCTTTAAAAAGAACGTGAGTATCGCAGAATCAGACATGCCAGGAGCGTGGAACGCCTTTGAAGTAACAAAAGCTCCGGCGCGTTAGGATCTTGCAATTGACGGAATGTTGCAGTACGACACCCAGCCGTAACAACATCTCTTTAAAGCTCACTCGGACAACTGGCAATGTGAAATTCAGACTGAGTCGGCCGCGTTGGTAGAAGAGGGTCTTCTTGATTGAAAATTACCGTAGCCTGACTCAAGTTGAATCCCACAGCACCCTCAAGTCAGTGAATACTGCGATTAGACTCACGCAGACCATGGAACCTGAGGCGGATATCAAAATTTCGGTGGGAGTGCTGTCGCTTTCACATCGGACTACGTTCTTACAGATCGCGGCAGGTGAAGCTGGAGATTTTCGTTCTTAAACCACGACCTCAATCAGTACCCAGGCTTAAGAGTATGATACGCCGGGGCTCAACACGGCGTGTTGTTCTAACGAGATCACCACTGTGCAAACATCCCACCAAGCGACTATGCACAAACCACCCGAATACAACGCATCGCAAACTCAACCACGTCGCCGCTCTCAAAATGATGACCGAGGAGTTCAGAAGTACGCGTTGGATGATAGCAGGGGCCAAACATGGATGTGGCTCAACGTGACGAGCCGCGCTCCTCAAAATAGCGACAAGCCGAGTGTCCTCCCGCTCTTCTACGAGAATGACGCTGTGGAAGGTGACGTCGCAGTTGACTTCGACAAAGCCGGCGGGCCCCAAGGAATACGTGTTGCCGTGAGTAATTCGATGCTTGCAATATTCCACCTTATCAATTCATTACTGGAAATGACGTCCACCAGATTACTGCAGGAGTAACGACCGTTGGGCAAGAGGAAGTCACGTTCCTTGACATTTCCGACACCCTATATGACGCGAAGGCGGCAAATGGTGCAAAACCTAAGGGCAAGATGACATATCCGTTTTCGTTGAAGCTGCCGAGCGAAGTGTCTGTCACCGCCGCAGGGCCGCCGACGCTACATCCTTTGCCACCGAGTTTTTCGGAAAGACCCAGTAACGCATACATTGACTACAAGATTGTCGTCACAGCGAAGAGAGGTATGTTTAGAGTTAACCAAACGTCAGTCAACCTTACACTCAAAGCAGTGGTGATTGCATCCGCTGACATGTCTTACACGGTAGGTTGTCAACCAGCTTTGTATACATTCCTGTTTCTCGAGCCGAGCCTCCCTCGCGGCTGCGGCAGCTCGCGTACACGGATAGCAGCCCTCTTATTGGGCCTGATGTGGATCCTGAGGGCTGGAAGGTTTTGCCTCCAATTCAAGTTGCTGGACTTGCGTTCAATACGCGTCCGGCGGAGGTGGCATGCACGGTAGATCGCGCTTTCACCTCCCTGTTTGAGCATTTGACTCATAACACGCTCATGACAGTTCGCTATCGCAAAACCAGTAAGCTCTTCGTTCGTTCGCTCCTCGAGTGATTGAACTTACAAGCTGATTCTGTAGTTGTCCTACGCTATCAGTTCACCAATACCTCTCCACTTGACCCTGACCTCACCGGACAAGCAAATTCTCGATCTACTGTCCAACCCCTCTCATCTCAAAATCCAGCTAATCCGGGAACGTTCGATCGGCCAAACCGCCTTACGAGCAGGGCGTGAACGGACTGATAACACTTTCCGAGAACCTTGTAGTACCGCGTATCTCTGGCCGACGCCGGGAGATGGAGAGGATAACCGCGTTTTTCAGGGCGAGTTGTTCGTTGGAAATCGGTTGAAGCCAAGTTTCTCGTTCCCCGGCTTTGCACTAAAGGTGATTCTTCACTCATCTTGCTTGTAGCGACCGTCTTGCTGATCATCTGTTTGACTCACTTCAGTACTCAGTGTGTCTCTTGCGGTTTGACGTTCCAGGATTCGTACCAAGTTCGTCGAAAGAATTATTGCTTTCGGAGAACGTCGTCATTCGCACGACTAATGCACCCGGGGTCGTCCCGAAGTCTTATGCGCCGCCAGGCTATGAACACCGGGAAGAAGGCAATTACAGTAATGCAGTTGGGTATCTAGAGAATGGAAATCAGCGGTACGTCGAATGAATACTGCCCTTGAGTACGTACTGACTTTTTGTCATTGCAGGTTTTATCACCGCGGAGGATTCCAGTAGAATCTAAGCCAAAACTTTGTCAGTGCAAGGTATGAGTTTGGCCCGCTGTTTTGGTCCGAGTCTCTGCGTTATGTTTAGGTAGTGCACTCTTTGTATATCCATGTCTTCAATGCCATCTATTCAATCATCCAGATCCACATTCATCAGTAGTAAGCTCTCAAAAGTCCCATCACCTTTTCTCGAGTTTGTTCCCCACGCACCGACCCCTCCCAACAAGTCTTCGTCATTTTCTGGTACAATCCATGCCAACGATTCCGGCCGTCTTCGACCGACGAAGATGAACATTTCTCCTCCAGAAGAAGCACCGAAGCGACGCCAGTCTGGGCCTGAAGCAGGCGACGCCTTCGCTGCCTCCAGAACAGGTTCAAACGTGAACCACAAACCGAAAGCCGACCAGAATGCTGTCTCTTTCGCGAGACTGCGTATCTTGTAAGAGATAACGACTGCGGGCTGAGTAGCAGTGTTGTCCAGCGATGCAAACGGTGGTGACGTGAGATCGATAAGGGACCGTAAAAGGGGTGCTAATAGTTCTGGAAAATAGACCTATGAAGAGAATCGGTAATCCTTATAACAGGGTCAAAGCATACGACGTTGAGGAAAGATCGTGGTCGATCGAAGTCCCACTCGTTATAGAGAACGGTGTCGAAGCCAGCGTGACGCCTAGGGATGTGAGGAGAAGGTGAACTCACCAGATCACTGCATACTATGTGCGTCAGTACGGCCTTCGAAAGCAAGTTTGTCTTCGTATGCAGCTCTGAATGGATAGCGAGAGCGTCGTCGCGATCGCCCCATGCTAGCGGCCTGACGAGGACGGCGGATCGCGCGTCCGTTGTGGTGGGATGTGCGATCCAATGGCACAAGTTCTTCTCGAGGAGAGGGCAGACTTCTGGGAGATCAGTGGCGACAACAAGGTCGCACCCGCTATGTAGCTGTTGTGCCAGCTGAGCAGCGATGATCCCGGTACCCGATCCCAACTCAATAATGCGAGACGGACCAGGCTCCGAGGCCGACCGAAATGGGGGATCGTAAGTGAGGTTCATCGATGAAGGACTCAAATATGCTTTCATAGCATATGCAGCTTCCCTATGCCACGCATAACATGCGTCAGCAGAGGCTTGACCGTGCAGAAAAAGAACACCTTACCACACTCTGCCTGCGATGCCGTATTCGCGTATGGCTTCCTCTTGCGCGGACGCGTCGAATTTGCGATCGGAACCGGACTCGGCGGTCACAATTTCTTGGGCGTTGGGGCGAATATCAAGATTGGAAGGAAAGTTTGGATTGGTCCCCATACTGTTGTTCGACGAGAGTGCCCAAACGAGAACGTGCGGCAGGTGTAGGAAATCACGTCTGTTGGTCCTTCGTCTTCCAGCCAAGTTCGTGATTCTCTGCAAATCACGTAGGCGTCTCTAACGGTGATCAGACGGCTGTTTGCGGCTATTTGCCACGTTTCCCGCGGCTTACTCACGTGAAATTCGATCATTGACTGCATCGGGCGCTTCTCCGGTACCCCGGAGTATCCGCTCAGGCTAGCAGCTAGCCATCGAGCTCGCCGTTGGGGGCAACGCTCACACCTTGCTTCTGGCCACCATCTTCTCTCTTTCACGACGACCGCGACGAGGACGAGGACGGTAAAACAAACCACGCACGTTGTTCTTTTTGAAGTGAAACGACTTCCGTAAGTCAACAGACGCGAAGTCGACATCGGGAAATTGAATCAGGTGCCATCACAGACCTCGTCCTATCCCCACCCACCCCAGGCTCAAAATCCATAAGTTCGCCGCGAGGACAATCATCGCTCGAGGCTCGCCACAGACATGTCTGGACCCAAGCCCACCCAGCTGACTGCCTTCAGTGCTGCTTTCGCGGGTGCTCTAGGAGGTTGCTTCAGCAATGCGTGCGTTCACCCTCCCATATCTCTTCGAAACGATTGCACTGACCAGTATCTACCTACAGCGTGGTTTATCCATTAGATGTGTATGTGAAATGCTTGTATTTACGTGCAACCTGCGCTGATTCGCGTCGTTCAGTGTCAAGACTCGTATTCAGGCGACGAATAGCGCAACGGCGCGCAGGCAGAAGCTCAGTATGATCGCTGTGTTCATGAAGATTTTCAAAGAAGAGGGGATTGCAGGGCTGTACAGAGGGTTTGGTGCGACGATGCTGAACACCTTCTCCATGCGTACGTGTCTTTTTATTACCACATACCACGAACCCCTCACCTCGCTATTAGAATACGCCTACTTCTTTTTCTATTCTTTCGTACGCACATCGTACATCAGACGTCTCACCGCCAAGCTGCCTCGTGGTACAAAGCCCCCGCCACTATCGACTGCAGCTGAGCTGCTCCTTGGCGCCGTAGCAGGAGCTCTCGCGCAAATATTCACCATTCCTGTGTCAGTCATCGCGACTCGTCAACAGATTGGCAAGTCACTCGATAAGCACAAACCCAGGGCTCGTACCGCTCTCAAGCCCACCGACGTTGAGCAAGGGGTCGCCTCTTCCTCAGAATCCTCGGATGACGAGACTAAAGTTGAGGAGAAGCCGTACGACGATTCTTTCTTAGGCGTCGCAAAGGAAATCGTAGAGGAAGAAGGAGTAACTGGATTGTGGTTGGGCATCAAGCCTGGATTGGTCCTAACCGTCAACCCAGCCATTACGTATGGCTTGTACGAGCGAGTGAAGAGCGTCGTTTCCCTTGGCGGCGAAGTCAAGATCAGCCCGTGGATGTCCTTTTTCGTCGGCGCGTTGAGCAAATCACTAGCAACAGTGGTATGTTACCTCTTCAATTGGCTTCAAGATGTTGCAGCGAGAAATTGACTCGTCTTCTGCTTCGCAGGTCACCTACCCATATATCATGGCCAAGGTTCGCATCCAAGCTCGTAGTGCCGATGTGGAGGACGCGAAGGAGGAGCACCATGCGAAACCCCACGCGCACGAGTATCATCACACACAATACAAACACGCTGGTGCCCTCGATATCCTCGCTCGTGTTTGGACGAAGGAAGGCTTCGTTGGATGGTACCAGGTATTGATATCAATTTAGGTTCAAGAAGAGATGGCTGACATCGTTGATATGCTTTAGGGTATGGGCGCTCAGATTTTCAAAGCAGTCCTCTCGCAGGCTCTGCTTTTCCTTTCCAAGGAGCAATTCGAAACGTGGACCCTGGCATTCACTGTGTTTCTCTGGACTCTCCGACACGACAGTCTACTGCCGTATGAGACCGTGGAAGATGCTTGAAGCGGAAGGTTTGAGGACGTGCTAGACGATGAAATCTTAGGCTCAGATCAAGCCCCTCCTCGAGTAACGCGAGAGGGGCTTGTCGCAAGGTAGGCCTTGTGATAGGGTTGTGTTTTGATAAGCTGACGGTCTTGGTATGAGACTAGATGAAATCTTGCTTTTTGGAACGTTGGGATGCTGGCTATTTTTATCCACTGTATATCATGCTATTTTGTTGTACCTGCTATGAGACGAACCTGCTGTGCTGACTTTGCTTGGATATCTCTCGTACCGTACGCAGCTGTATTATTCCCTTCTGTATTGTCTTTGCGCGACTTGTATGGTAGCACCATCTATATAGACACGTTCTTTCCGATATCTTTGTCGCAATGTTGACCACAGGCGCTTGTTACGTCGGTGGCTGAATTTTTGCAGAGAGCCGGTTGCCTCTTCCTTCCACGCAAATTTCAACGACGGAGCCGCAGTACGTACCAGACGTGCACACCTTGCACGTTGACTCCATGTCTTAAAGCGACTTGTAGTCGTGGTGCATCTCGTGGTCAAGTCACGGTGTACCCGCGCGGTCCAAAAAGCTCCAGAGCACAAGGATTCGGCACAGCCTAGGACCTGTCTACGCATTCAACACACTCTCCTTCCGACCAATACCCACCATGGATTGGCAACTGGTTCAAGACCCTAGCTTGCTTAGTTCTCTGAATTGGACCATCTCCTCTTTGCAGCCCAGCGATATATCTCCAGCCAGCGACTCACACCTCTCGCCAGATATGCAGACTGTGCAGACTGTAGTTCTGGGGACCGTCATTCCGGCCGCGGTCGTGGTCTTCACATTATGCTGGGACTTTCTCAACTCCATTCGCCTTCCAAAATTCGTCTACAAGATCGTCCAGTTTCTCCGGTCTCCTTTCATGAACTTCCTCCACCTTGAAGACCTCGAGGAAGAGCCTGGTGACTTGCGGGTTCCACCGCCGTGGAAATCAAGACTTCTAGCTGCTCTTTCCTGTCTGGAAGCAGTCAGATTAGCAGCGCTATTTGCCTACGACGAAGCAGTTGGAGCAGAGTTGGCAGAGCGAGTGCAGGCCGCGGTTGGATTCATCGCTTGGGTGCGTACCTCACCATTCTCTCCAATTGTGCAACGTCACTCACGAGAACTCTGGTCTTCAGTCGTACGCCTTCTTGAGGACTCTATCACGGCCACCCATCACCCCACCGTACCTTCTTATTTTATTCTACATGACCCAGATGCTCGTCGCCGTTGCAGACCTATATGCACTGTTCACTGCAGAAAGCAACAACTTCGGACTGACTGTCGCAGCGTTGCTACGGCTAGTCCTCCCCACTTTCCTAGCCTGGCTGGCCGGTACATACCCCCTAGACGCGAGATTGCCTGCAAAAAATGTAGCCACCGGATCCGATGTAAGTCTGCTGTCCTTAGTATACATCGAAGTATGGAGCCTGTACCGAGACGAAATTAAATTGCCAGATACCTTCAAATGCCCTTGCAATGCCTGAGGACGGTGCCACTCTGTGGTCGTGGTGTACCTTCTCGTTTGTGGAGCCACTCTTCAAGATCGCCAATGAACGAACCCTCAATGAGCCAGATGTGTGGTCGTTGTCGCCGTATTTCACACACAAAAATCTGTTCAACAAGTACATTGAATATTTTCGAGAGTATGCTGTCTTCGCATCGTTCGCCGCGAGCTGCCTCTCATACCCCTTGTAGACATCCTACACATTCGCTGCTGCGGTTTTTGCTAGTATCCAACTCGCTGGACCTCATCCTCGATGTTGCACTCGAGATGTGGGGTGCATTCGTCGGTGAGCTGAACTATTCAAATCCATCTCGTCTTCGTCTCCTCATTCCGATTCTTAATCGCTAGGTTTCGTCCCACCATACGCGCTGCAGCGCATTCTCTCTGCCCTAGCTGACCAAACCCCCGAATCTCGCAGAACAGCATACCTCTTCACGTTCATCATGTTTTTGGCCAACCTATCTTTCGCCCAAGTAGATCTCAACCAACGATGGTATACCCGCAGGTGCTACGAGAGGACTCGTGGCCAGCTCTTCTGCGCGTTGCATTACAAGGCACTCAGACGGAGAGATGTCAGTGGGAAGACGAGTGTCGGGGAAGACGCGAAAGATGAGGAGAACGAGAGCGCAGATTTGGGGAAGATCGTGAATCTGATGCAGTAAGGTTTCCTAGCACATGAGGCTTTGTTCTGCGCTGACTATTTGCCTTTGCGCCATAGGGGGGATGCGTATGCTGTGGCACAGAGATTCTGGGAATTCTCTGGCCTATTTTCGTCCCCTGTTCGCTTGACTGTTGCTATGATATTCCTCTACCAGTAAGTTCGTTCGAACTGCGTAAAACCTCGCTCACCTGTCCGTAGAATCCTGGGCTGGAGTTCATTTGCCGGTGTCGCAGTGATCCTCCTGGCGTATGTTCTCAATTACCCTTTGGCAAAGTATAACGTCTATGTATGTGCCATTTCCGCTATGGCGTGTTTTTCATGATTCTCACTGTCGGCGCACAGATAACGCGAAAATCCTGGACTGCCCGAGATCGCCGGATGAACCTAGTAAATGAGCTATTCCAGAACATTCGTTTCTTGAAGTTTTACGGATGGGGTATGCTTGGTACTCTCTCAGTCATGCGCGATTGACCCTAAGTACTCTCTTCCTCATTTCCAGAGACTCGCTGGACTGGGCGGGTCCGTGAATCCCGTGAAGATGAGCTCAGATGGCGAGTAAAAGAGAACATTGTCAGCACGGCGATCTCCTTCATTTGGTATGTTTCTCGATCTGTACGATACCTCGTCGATTTCCAACCGCTCTTTGTAGGGTATGGATACCCTCGGCGACCGCGCTATCCTGTTTCCTGTGCTATACCATGATCGCCCACCAAAAGCTCACGGTGTCCAAAGCGTTCACTTCCGTTGCGCTTTTCTCTCAACTCCAGGAACCCATGACCAGGCTGCCTCAACAAGTCTTTGCCTTGCTTCACGGTACGGTTTTCCAATTCAACTGAACTTAAATGACATTCTGATTCTCCTCGTAGCCTATGTCAGCATGCAACGTATCGAGCAATTCCTTAAAGAGCCCGAGGTACCAGACTGGGCATGTTCTCTCAAGTCATCTGGTCAAACTATCTCAGATGAGGGCAAGATCGGGTTTGAGAATGCTTCATTTGAGTGGGATATTGCGCCCAAGTCGGATACTCCGTCAAGGTTTACCCTTGGCCCTCTGGACATTCTGTTTCCGAAGGGAAAGATGACTCTTGTCAGCGGTGCGACTGGCTCTGGGAAGAGCGCTTTGCTTGCAGCCCTCCTTGGAGGTATGTCCCCCATCTCTCACGTGTCGTTTGTCGTTCGATCTGTTTAAACGAACTCTCCAGAAATGCACTGCACGTCCGGGAGCGTCATTCTGAACAAACTTGGCCATCAAGTCGCATATTGTGCGCAGAATCCTTGTAGGTACCCGGCGTCTGCATTTTGTTTCCTTATTGACTGTGGTCCAGGGCTGGAGCATGCGACAATCCGTGACAACATTGTATTTGCCTCGAAGTTTGGATACGACGAAGCGCGATACAACGCTGTCATCGAAGCATGCGCGTTGACCAGAGACTTGGAAATCTTCGAGGCGGGAGACTTGACCGGTACGCCCTTCCCTTGGTATGTGAGTCGTCGTCTGACAAGGAGCCGTAGAGATCGGTGAAAAGGGCATCACATTGTCAGGTGGACAAAGGGCACGTATTGCACTGGCCCGTGCCCTGTATTCACAAGCGACTGTGAGCGACTTCAGTGTTTCTTCTAGGTTTGTGCTGATTGTCCGCAGTGTATACTATTGGATGACCCGTAAGTCTACCATAATCTCCTCTTGCATCTGCTATAATACATTGGTCTAGGTTGGCCGCCGTGGACATGCATACCGCTCAGCACATTGTCAAGAACGTCCTGGCTGGCGACTTAGCTCGTGATCGGACAATCATCCTCGTCACACATCATATAAGTCTCTGCCTGCCCGTTGCGGCCTACCTCGTGGAATTGCAAAGTGGTCGCGTCATTAGGCAAGGGTCCATAGAGGACCTTAGGAAGCAAGACCTATTACAGAAAGTGGTTGACGCTGAAGACATCATCGAAGACGCTACAGGCGGCCAGGAGACTCAGGCTGAGCCAGTGCTTGTGCCAGGAGACGACGGCAAGGGGACTCTCAAGAAGAAGGGTGCCAATGGGAAGCTTATTGATGCGGAAGCTCGCGCTGAAGGACGAGTGGCGCTGAGCACGTACTGGAGGTACTTCAGAGCAGCTGGCTTTTTCTCTTGGTTCCTCATCATCATCCTCATGGTGCTGCTGAGAGCGATTAACATTGGAAATCAGGTACGACTCCCGTACAGTAATATCGTATCTTGACACTCATTTGCTTGTTACCTTCTTCTAGTTTTACCTGGCTAGATGGGGTGAGGCATACGAGAACACTCAGGAATCTATCGACTTCCCTCCATTCTGGACTCTGCCCAACCCCAACAACAATGTCACCCCGTGGCTGCTGATCTACCTCTACATATCACTGGCCGGGGCCTTCTCTGTCCTTGCCTTCATCGCAGTTGGGTATTACTCGAGTCTCCAAGCATCCCGATCTCTCTTCTCGGCTATGTTGACAAGCTTAGCTGGCGCACCGACTCGTTTCTACGACATCACACCAGTTGGTCGTATCCTGAATAGGTTCACTTCCGACATCAACTGTGTCGACTACGCCCTCTTGAACTCAGTCCGTGCAGCAATGGGCGGTGTCCTCAATTTTGTCGCCTCCATTGGTGTCATCGTCTACGTGGTCCCTACCTTCGCTCCATTTGCAGCGTTCATCGCTTGGTTGTACATCCGGCTCGCGCCTTCATACGTTCAGGCCTCGCGAGACCTTCGAAGATTGGAGTCTATCTCACTCTCTCCGGCATTCGCTGGATTTGACGAGCTGCTGCGAGGTTTGCCACATGTTCGTGCGTTTGCTATGGAGAGTAGATATCAGAACGGCTTCTACCGAAAGGTCGACAAGTTCCAGTCATTCGATCATGTTTACGTGCGTATACACACTTACGTTGGTGAAGGTTTTACTGCTTACGCTCACTTGCGTAGTGGCTCGTGGCAAATTGGCTCATGTGGCGATATGATTGTGCGTATTTTGTCATCGAACCGGTTTGTAAAGTTAGCTCACGTCTGTGGCTAGGTCTCGGTTCTGTCATCGTGTTTTTGGCCACGGTGTTTGCCTTAAGGAGTGGCGTGCATGACGGCCTTGCGGCTCTGGTCATCGTCCAAGCAGGTATCTTCGCAGAGGCATCTCGTCAACTCGTCAGGTGCGTGGAGTCATTTCATGAGAAATTCATCAAGGGACTGATCATGAAGCACTTTGCAGAGTACTGGCACAGTTGGAGCTGGACGCGAACAGGTGAATGTGCTCAGAACGTTTTCTTGGCAGTATGTACTAAGGCCGAACACAGTGTGGAGAGGATAGTCGAATATCTCGAAGTACCGCAAGAAGCTCCAGCAGAGACGGCAATCAAGCCACCGGCTTACTGGCCTTCAAGTACTAACGGCGAGCTGGCTTTCGAGAATCTGGTCGTCAAGTATGCTGCAGACTTACCGGATGTCCTGCACAGTCTGTCGTTCACCGTGAGACCAGCAGAGAAAGTCGGCATCGTGGGCAGGACAGGCTCTGGGAAGTCGACTTTAGCCTTATCCTTATTACGCATCGTGGAAGCAAGTGGAGGTCGCATCCTGTAAGCACTCTTTCCTGCTCACGGAATAACGTCGCGCTCACGATTTTTGTAGAATCGATGGTATTGATATTAGCACGCTGGGATTGGATGATCTCCGGACGCGAGTGGTGAGTAACGTTGATGCAAACCACATGCATTTACGTTGCTGATTACAACGTCGTGCAGACTATCATCAGTCAAGACGTCTCCCTATTCACCGGAACGATTAGAAGCAATCTGGATCCATTCAATGAGCACACTGACGAGGAATGTTGGGAAGTGCTGGAGCGCTGTCATTTGACCCCAATCCTGAACGCCGCGAGCAACGGCCACAAGCAGAATGGGACCGGCTCAAGACCCGCTCTCGACATGCCGATCAGCCAGAGTGGGTCGTTGAGTGCTGGCGAACGCCAATTGGTAGCGATGGCTCGTGCGCTTCTGCGCAGGAGTAACGTCGTGATCATGGATGAAGCAACCTCTCAGATCGATACGGAGCTGGACGACCAGGTAGGCTTTCCGATTATGCATGCTTGGTTTTTCGTCAGCTCATGGGAACCTCGCTCCAGATACAACGCACCATCCGCGAGGAGTTCAGAGGGTCGATCGTCATCACAATCGCACACCGTCTTCGTACAGTCCTTGACTACGACCGAATCCTCGTCCTTGGAAAAGGAGAGATTCTCGAATTTGACACGCCCAAGGCCTTGCTCAATCAACAAGGCGGCGTCTTCCGGGACATGTGCAAGGCAAGCGCAGACTGGCCGATGCTGCAGCAGTTGGCTGAAAGTTATGATTCTTGAATCGTGAACTCTCCATTTTGACTGACTTCCTCCAACTTCATGACACGCATTCCCTCTCTGCCTGTGTATTTACGCGATATCGTAGAGCAGCAACTAGTACTGGACCCTCGTCCGCCTATTTACCAACAATTCATAATATCCGATTCCCTGTCCTCCTCGTTGTCTCTCGAATCGCCTCGCGCTGGGCAGATCACAATTTGACACGCTTATGGTTTGGATTGATTGTGACTTTGGACAGACGGGCGTTCCCCGGTCCCTTACTTTAACTACCATGTTCACTCCGATGAACGTTGCCATATTTCCGCTCGTCCCATACCCCTCCTCAGCATTGTACTCTCCACATCGCCGACGATGACGGCGCCGGCCCAATTCGACGTCATTTCTGGAGAGCAGTATCGATATGCATTGACGAACTTCGTACGCAAGGGCCCAGTTCAGATGTGGCAACGACAACATGCGATCTAACAATACTTCTATACCAGCGTATTGCCCATGAGAAGGTCGAAGAGCAACGTGGACAACTTCAGGAGCAGGAGAACCAGGTTGCACTGCTGAGAGCGCGGATTGCATTGTTGGAGGGGACGAATGAAGGAGGTCATGGCATGCGAACTTCGATCGTGCAACAGAACACGGTGGACGACTTCTCAATCAAAGTGCGTTACCATGATCTTCACCGTTTTGAAACAAACTGATGTATCATTCAGACTGCTGCATCCAAATTGGATCGAGAGATCAATAGATGGGCAGCAGAAGTCGTTAGAGTCCCGCCTTGCGCACTCAATGACCTGCGAGAAGCGGCTTTGACAGACGTCTTCGATGGCTACCTCCCAGAAGAGACTCCATACCCCTTCGACGCGACTGGGATCCAGGTCCAGAATCTGCTAAGACACGCCATGGCGCAGACCATCTCGGACGGGATCATGAACTGCTTGATCGTCACCGACTCCCCGGAAGCCAATATCCAGCTGACACGAATCCATGAACACATATTTTCTCGTGCGTACTGACCCTTACCATTGTCATCGCCCAATCACTGACTTGTCATGCACTGGGAGCAGGAGACGCGACAGTAGCAGCGGTCTGGCGCCGTCAAACATTCACCGCCGCCGTCGAGCGATGTTCCGCCGACATGTCGCGCTTCTTCCTAGAGGAGCACATGCCTGCACTCACGCAAGTGCTTCACCCCGGCGACGCAAAATACCAAGAAACTCTCCCTCCATTCCTCGTCCTCGAAGCTGCATACGAATTCTCTCGAATGTTGCATGGTGCACCATCCAACTCCGCAGGGACGGCTGACGCGTTTTACCGTGGTTTCGTCCCAGAACTGGGAGGTAATCTGTCGTCCAGGCAGATGGAATTGGTGAAGAGGTGTATGAAAAGCGAGAGAGGAGAATTAGATAGAGTGGGCGCGACGGTGTTCCCTGGGCTTGTGAAGGTGACCCGAGGAGTGGTGCAGCCCAATGGACAGCAAAGTGAGCATGTTCACACCGTCGTGCGGAGAGCACAGGTCATTTGTGAATGTGCACTGCTTGGTAGTATGGCAGAGGGCGTGCAGATGCAGCCTATTGCGTAAAACGGTTGGAGACTCTGTGATTACCTGTGATACCATTACCCATGTCATGCAGGTTGTAATAACTTAGGGTCTATTCAGAATGGATGGATGGATGAAAAAAATAAATCAATGCGGCGTGCTCTAATCCTGTGCGACAAGAAGGGAAGCCAACGTAGCCTGCGCTTGTATGACCTGTACAAAAGATCTTCGATCAGCTAAAGTACGCGACGTGGGTGAAGACAGCTCACCTCAAGAGCTTGCACGACCTCCAGCCGCTTCCGCGCAGCCTCCAACCAGTCCGAAATCAGTACTTTCGCGGTACCAGTCAGCTGGTTCAACTCCCTCGCAGCGCTATCCAAATCCTTCTCATTCATGTAGTACTCCGCACGCGCCAACGTGCTGAGAACGTCCGAGCCGGGAACGAGACCCTGCCGCTTGAAGCTGAACGATGAGAAGAGGTGGGAGGCCAAATGCGAGAGCACACCGGCATTCTGGTCCGGCACAAGGGCGACGCTGCAAACACGAGGCGCCACGGAGGAAGAAAACCACGAAGCAAGATCGGCAAAAGGCTCAACACCAATGTCTGGAACATCCGAGGACTCCAATGTGTCAAGGACGGTTGCGACAACAGGGTCTTCGCGCGCAGCGGTGATGTGGCGGAGGACGCGGAGCTCGTCACGGAAAGGCTTGCGAGTGCTAGCGTCGACTGCATGGTTTAGGGCACGAAGAGCGGACCACAGAGAGTGTATCCGCAAGTTCTCGTCGAGGAAAGCGGAGTTGTCGAGCGCGACGCGCTCGAGACGCTTCAACCCAGTTGCGAGCTCGTCGAGCTTGGCAAGGCGGCCACCACGTTCTTGCTCGACACGGACTTTGATCTCACGGATCCACCGGCGCTGCAGCTCAATACCCTGAGCAACGACCTCCTCCTTTAGCCTACCCAGCACCTTACGTTGAGCGTGAAGCGACAGGATAAGAGTAGCTGCAGTACGCACCGTTCGTTGATGATCTCGCTCTGAGTCTCCAGCTCCTTGTTGAGCTTCTCCCGATACGCAGCAATAAACTTGCCCTTCTCCTCCTCGAAGAGCTTCCGGAAGTCGTCCTCTTGGCTGTCCAACTTGTCCTGGGCAGCCATTTCGAATTCCATCAACTTCAAGCTGTACTCCCTCGTCTGCTCATCCAACGTCGCCTCCAACTTAGCCCGCTCCTCCTCCTTCACCTCGTCGATGCGTTTCGCAAGCTGTGTAAGGTCGGTCTTCGCGTCTTCCAGGATGCCATGAGCCTTCTCAGCAGCAGAAGGGTTAGCGTTGAGGTATGAGGCCAAGTTGTCGATGACGGACGCGAGTTGCGAGATGACAGGTTCCGATGCAGCGAATTCCTGGACTGCCGGCGCGACGAGGGGAAGCGGCGGAGGCGGAGTCGCTTCTGCGACCTGTGGTGAGGGTACGGACTTGGGCTTGGGAGGAGAAGGTCGTTTGTAGCCCGGAGGTGGCTCGAAACCAACTGGAAGAGGTTGGTCGTACACGTCGGCCGACTTCACAGGCGCTTCAGGGGAGGTAGCAGCATCGGTCGACGGCGCAGCTGTTGCTTCCGGCTCAGTGGACTTGGGCTGCTCTTTGGGAGAAATGGCGGCTTCTGCCTTGCGAACGAGCTCCTCCACACCCTCAGAGAACGCCTCGGCCTGGTGCTTGCCGATAGCGATGGCCTTCGCCGACTGGGCAGAGGCAGCGCTCTCCGTACGCTCGACGGTAGTCACAACCGAGTTTGCAACCGACTTCAGCTTGTCTTTCGTGCCCTGGTACATGTTCGCTGCAGCTGCCTTCGCCTTTGCCTCATCCTTCGACTTCTCTGCCGGCTCCTCCGCTTCCTCCCGATTAATGAGTCGTTGGACGTAGGCAACGCCGTCCTGCGCAGACTGAATCACTTTTTGCGGTGTAAGGGTATCCCAGTTCTTGTCCTCGGCATATTGCAGGAAAGTTGCACCCAGTGGGACTTTCTCGATGAAGAAGTCGTAATATTGGGGATTTTTGAAGGCGAGGAATGCGCTGCCAGAGTAGAAAGTAGCAGTAGCAGCGGTGGTATAGAAGATGAATCTACGCAGATAGCGTCTTGGTTTCTTTGGAGGTTGTATGACTGGGGCCTCAGTCGTGTACTACGTTCATATAAAGGATGTCAAGACGGTGTGAGGTATCGTACGTGTTGGGATGACTCACTCTACGCGGTGCTCTGAGCACACTCCTTCCGGAGGAGGCCCTGACCGCGGATGCTGCGCGGAACATCCGAGACGACGAGGGGGCCGACGAGGGGGCCGACGATGGTGGTGACGGGGAGGGCGGGATTTTTGGGTCGTGCGCGCTGTCGCGGTCTGTCGCGGTGCGCTTCGGCGACTCGGCGCCACGCGGGAGAGACACAGTGCCGCACAGACGCCCTCGCCCATCAGACTACGTCAAGGGTTACAGTTTTTTCTGATGATGTTTGTTACTTGCTAGTACCATGCGTACTTACTCCACTATAGTTTGTTTTTATCAACGTTGTAGTACCGGCTACTAGCACCATCCGATCGCGATCGGGCATACTCACCCTCGATCTTATTTTGGATCTATTTCTGCTACTGTGCAATATTCAAGTATTTGCGATTCTTCTGTCAGGACGGCTTGCCACATTCGTCGCCTATATAACTACGCCAATGCCATCAATTTCGCAGCGCCCAGCTTTTCTTTTTCTCCCCACTTCCTCTCGACATGTCCGACTCGCCAGACCTCGACAAGAAGAATAGAGATGCGGTCAATGAGACGGACACCGTCCCAACCCTTACCGATGTCGAGGATAGGCCGGTCACGCAGAAGCTCGGGCTGGGGATGAGGAAGTTGACGACGACCCGGGTTGAATTGTGGGCTTTCTACATCTACTATATCGTGAGCACAGTTCTCTGTATGAGTATCACTCTGTGCACTAATATCTCGTCAGGGAAACAACGGATTGTCGGGATTCAACTTTGGTCCCTCCCAATTTCAGAATCTGCTGTTTCGGGCAGGGTACGACCCAAGCCAACCTCCAGGAACCGCGCCGTGCTCAGCAGGAACCGATTGTGTTCTGCCGTATCTCGGCCATGTTCGTGATGGTACGTCGGTCTTATCTCTCTCACACACGCGGCTTCTAACCAGCGCACCAGTGAACTCCATCGTGCTCCTCACCAACGGCATTTCTTTTGCGCTGCAGGCGATCGTCCTGCTTCTCATCGGCGCATGGGCCGATTATGGAACATGGAGGTACTGTCCCACTTGGGCGTCTCGCTCGTGCTTCCGAAGGAAGTTTTCCTGACAGTCAAAATGATACACAGGCCGAACATCACTATCTTCTTCACCATTCTCGCTGTCGCCGTTTCATTTGCGTGGTTGGGTGTGGACCACCCAGACCAATGGCGCGCAGGTATCGCCCTGTACATTTTAGGATGTAAGTTCCTCTTGTTCCGTTATCAGCTTGTCGACGTGCGACTGACCTTTACGGCAGTGATTGCATACCAGGTGAATTGAGAGCTGTACACAGGCTGGTCATGAGACCCTAGAAGCTGTTTTCTGATATGACTTTTTTTTTCTGAACAGTGTGCTTTGACATTTTGGACAGCGGCCTTCCCTGGTCTAGCCCGTGATCTTCCGGAGGTCAAGGATTCGGCCAAAGAAGTGATCGAAGGGAACAAGAGGTATGGCCACATCACTCAGTTGCTGTAGTAGGTTGTCTGATACTCGGGTCTCAGTCTCGAGGAGCACGCCCACTTCGAGTCCATCCAGCGCAACCGAATTTCCAATGTCTCCTTCGCCATCAGCTCAGCCGGCGAAATCATCATCCTCGCCATCATGGTCGGTATCCTCAAAGGCGTTAAATCCGACGCAAGCGACGACAACAACACCAAGGCGTTCAGTTATCTCATCGCGTTTTCTGGCGGTTGTTGGTGTACGTTACTTCTACTTTATGCCTGAACACACTGCAGATGTCTTACTGATTGCCACGGCCGTTCCTTGTGGACAGTATTGTGCGCTTTGCCATGGTTCTACCTGGAGAAGAAACGACCGGGCTTGTCGCTACCGCCCGGCACATCGTTACTCACGATTGGGTTCAAGCAGACATACGTCGCGTTCCGGGAATGCATGAGACTGAAGCAAACGTTCTTGTATCTTATCTTCTTCTTCCTCATGTGAGCCCCTTCCTGTACGCTGCAGCGATATGATTCTGACCAAGTATTTTGCAGGGGAGATGTACTCAATACCACCGTGTAAGTGTACCGATGCATCGGCGGAAACTCTGACTGACTTATCAATTTGCAGCACTGTAATCGGAACACTTCAGAATAGGTAACAGTCTACCACCTGCTGATACTTTGAAGCGACCATATTGACCTTCATCATACAGCGTTGTATCATACTCTACCCTCGAACTCACGGAGCTCCTCATTGTGGGGATTGTTACCCAAGGTCTCGGCATATAGTACGTCTTAGCGGTGCAAGTCCGAGTCTTCTGCCCATTCATGCTGACATTCATTTCAGCCTCTTCTGGCTCGTCCAGAAGCGCTTCCAAATATCTACCAAAGCGGTACGTAGTTTGATCGCCACGAGCCTCCGTATCCGGCTGATGCCTGTGTTCGAAAGATGCTTTCGTTCAACGTTTTCTGGATCCTCGTGCGTCCTCTTTTCCTTACCTTGCACCTCACTTGTGCTCACTTTATGCTTCATCGCAGATCCTCACCTGTTGGGGCCTTATCGGCATCCACACAGACCGCTTCGGTTTCAAGCACGTTTGGGAGATCTGGCTGTACCAGGCCTTCTACGGTCTGATGGTGTGCCCGTGGTATGCGTACAGTCAAACGATGATCAGTGAAGTGTCCCCATTGCCACAAATGCACGTCTACCTGCATTTATGTCGTATGGTTGCGCTTGCTAACAAGTAGAATGTTGCAGGTTCTTGTTCTTCGCTCTGTTCTCTGTGGTACGTGTTCATTATGGAGGGCTGATTCATGCGTATTGACTGACGGTCGTGTGACTACCTTAGGTTGGCAAGACATCTGCCTTCATTGGACCCTTCGTTTCCTCTGCCATCATCACCGCATCCGGAAACAACGATAACATGCCATTCGCATTCCTCTTTGGCTTGTGCGTCTTTCCTATCCATCATCACGTCTTGCGAAGTGACACTGACGCGACTTGGTGTGCGATGCAGGGGAATGTTCAGTACTGTATTTTTATACTTCGTGGACGTCAAGAAGAGTAGGGAAGAGTGCGAGGCTTTCGTCCGTGCTGAGGCGAAACAGCGTGCCTTTGAAGACGCGTAATGTGATGCTTTGACGACGTGGCATGTTATCGAAAATCATCATTCATGTCATTCATGTAGTAGCTAATGATTGTACTCGCTTTACACTGTTTGCGCAAAGCCTCGGCGAAAGCACACACAGTGAATATCCTCGAGATCAAATTATCGCGGACGAAGGTGGCGAGCGTTCTCGAACAGCAGTGGATTACATCTTGTGATCATGGTCTGAGACGAGAGCCATTCCGCCTGCCCGAAGGAGGCAGAGGTTCTGCAAACAATGATTGAGGATGTGAAACGGCATCGTATTACCGGTATTCGCATAGGGATAGTAGTTCACACCCACGATCCCCCAACTGCCTACGCAGATATTAGCACTGCGATCGACAAACGCAAATACGATCATTCCGAAACCAGATTGCGGAGCATTGTGCTCATCGTTGGTTCCAAGTTGCACTGTGATGTCGTGCGTAGCGAATGATCTACCTCGAGGGAACAGCCCATACGTACTCTGACACGAAGAACACGCAACATGAGTCTGCGGAAAGTCTATTCTGTGACTGACTGAACTCACCTTTGCTCTTCTGGCTGTGCGAGCGACATGTGGGATTGTAGCAGTCTCAGTGCATCAGTGCATCGGAGTTAGGCACGCCTTCGGCCGTAGAAGCAAGATCCTTGTAAGTGCCCATGCTTGAAACATCGAAGTCTCTGTCAGGAACCAGGAGAGAGGCACCAAAGACAACATCTATCACCTCCCGTAAGGGCGCAGATGTGTATGACATTATTGACTGCAACAGTGCAAGTCACAGTGAGCTGGTTGCTGAGCGTCTGACTGTCGAGAAGAGAGGATTGTGCTGCTGTCTTCCTCCCGTTGGGCGACCCGCTGGTGACGAAAGTGATGCGCTATCACAGCAGGGCTGTTCGAACGTCTCCGAGCAAGCGCAACGAAAGAAGCCAGCTCTGGTCGGTCGACTTCCCAGTACTGGTCCGCTCATGAGAAGTTAGAGCGGGCGAGGTACGAATTGCCACGAAGATTATGCGGAGCACGGATACACTGAGGCCTGTGTCATCCGAGGGCCGCTGCGAAACGAACATATGCCCGAACCTGGTAAAAACGCGTGTCAATCACTCAGGACACTGGACATGGCATACTGAGATCCGAAAACCGAAGACGCTCACTAGTTCGCCGATTATAAGACTGCCGTTACCTCTGACGATGCTCTTCTCTCTTCTCCCCCAAGACCTTCCAGCGAGTCTCAGACACTTTTGAGACCTCACTCTCGAAGGTCGGTCCAAAGAGTCATTCTCACCTGTCGGTGATTTTGTGTCAGTATAAACAGGACTGCGATCGCCACGAAAAACATTCGTACCACTGCACCCACCCAGTCATCTCACAGGACGTGGACGCTGTGGGGAAACTTAAAGGAACCAAGGTAGTTTCATTGGACGGCCCGTAAGCGAACGAAAATAATTATTTTCTTGCAGTGACTCGGGCCAAAGCGACGCGATCGGCAAAGTCGGCACGAACATCCGAGGGATACTACCTCCTTCCTCTCCGTCTTCAACTTTCCCTTGCTCGTCACCACCATCACATTCACCATCCATCTCGACTTCGTTCTCGACGCCGAACAGCCTATTGTGACGCGTTTCTACTCTCTTTAATCTTTCGGACTCCCCTAGGCATCGGATTCTAGCAAATTTCATACTACGTGCCGCTCATCTTGCCGCCAGCATACCCCACATTTCCAACAAACTCTGTCAAACATCAAAGTCTGCCTTGCACCACTCTCGACCTCTCTACGCTAGATCGTCTCATATCCAGGAACATATACCCTAAACAAAGAACTACACATTGTGACAATGGCTCCCGTCCTCAACCATCCCTCTGCCGTGTCATTCGTCGACGAGCACTCTAGAGCCATTCACGGAGAACCCGCGGACTATTATGGTGGCAAGGAACATTTCAGTCGGTCGAGAACTTATAGTGCTGTACGTCTTGTCACGAATTTGTGTTGCCGATCAAGCTGACGACTACGTGTTTCTGTCTCACCAGTCGTTCACGCACGGCTACAATCCAAAACGTCCGCCTGCATTCGGCGATGAGTGGCACACTAGGGCGCGTCGCATGTCTCACGACGAGAAGAGCATGACTCCTCGCCGCTTTCTCATTGACGTGGAGGAGACTATCCGAGTTGTCCTCGAGCAAGAGGATACCGATGGCGATTTCCAGATCAGCGTCACGGACGCTGGTCCGAAGTTGATGGCTCTTGGTACCGCAACTAGCAACGGATTCAAGACGTTTGATATTCGAGTGAGTATATCGAAATTCATCATTGCTTTATGCTCCAACGCCACATGTCCAGGGTACATACATGCTTTCCAACCTCTTGCAAGAACTGGCACTGGCTCGTGACCACAATCGCAAACGTATTGTCCTGGACGAAGCCCGCTTGACAGAAAACCCTGTGGACCGTTTGTCGCGCATGATCAAGAACTCCTTCTGGCATTCTCTTACCCGTCGCATTGACGGCGACGGTCTCGAGATCATCTGTGCCGACCCGAAGAACCGGACTGGTCGCGTAAACCCCCGAATCTACATCCCCCACGGCGAACCTGCTATGGCTGACTATTATAGGAAGGTCGCTGCCGACAAGCCCCATTTAAATCTTGATGTCCAGGTGCTTCCACCGAAACCGGACGACCCCAAGTTTGTCAAGAGCTTGAACACCAAACCTGGTATTCTTGCGCTTGCCATGAACGAGATTGACGACGGCCACGGTGGTAAGACGTTGAAGGGTATTCCATTCATCGTTCCTGGCGCCCGGTTCAACGAGGTGAGTAATTGGATTGCTCATTAAATATTCTTGGCTGACCTTGGCTCCAGCTGTACAACTGGGACTCCTACTTCATCTCTCTCGGTCTCCTTGTTGATGGTCAAGTCAACATGGCCAAGGGAATGGTGGACCACTTCATCTTCGAGATCAAGCACTACGGCAAGATTCTCAACGGAAGTCGGAGCTATTACCTCTGTCGTACCCAGCCACCCTTCCTCACCGATATGGCCCTTCAAATTTACAACCAGCTTGACCGCTCAGACCCCGAAGGCAATCGAGCTTGGTTGAAGCGCGCCATCCAAGCCGCTATCAAGGAGTACCACACGATCTGGGTTGCCGAGCCTCGTATGGATCCTAAGACTGGATTGTCGCGATTCCGTCCTGATGGTCTAGGTATTCCTCCGGAGACCGAAGCGACTCACTTTACCCACATCCTCGAGCCCTACGCTGCGAAGCATGGTCTTTCGGTCCTGGAGTTCAGCGAGCGCTATAACGACGGCCTCATCAAGGAACCCGAGCTCGACGAGTACTTCTTGCACGATAGGGCAGTCCGCGAGTCAGGTCATGACACGACATATCGCTTCGAGAAGCGCTGTGCCAACCTCGGCACTGTCGACTTGCAAGCGCTTCTGTACAAGTACGAGGTCGACATTGGCACGGCCATCAGGGAGGTGTTTGATGACGAGCTGGAGCTGGAGGAGGATTTCGACCTATCACCGTTCCCCATCTCACCAGAGACGTACGCAAACCCCCACCGCGAGAGCTCCCGTTCCCGAGTGCAGACTAGTGACGAGTGGTTTGAGCGTGCCGAGTTCAGGAAGGAGAATATTGACAAGTACTGCTGGAACGAGAGCAAGAGCCTGTACTTCGATTACGATACCGTCCAGGAGAAGCAGATCTTGTATGAGAGTGTCACGGCGTTCTGGACGTTATGGGCAGGATGTGCGAGCGAGGAGCAGTGCTGGAAGCTCTTGTGAGTGTTTCGTCGTCCTATATATTTTCGGAGGAACGCGGGTCGCTGACGGTTGATGTCGGGTTAGGTCCAACTCCCTGAAGAAGTTTGAGGTGCTCGGTGGTTTGGTGTCTGGAACGGAGGAATCAAGAGGCAAAATCTCACTTGATCGCCCGAACCGTCAGTGGGATTATCCGTAGGTCCCATAACCTCGTGTTATGACACTCTACTTACTCTCCGCCCACAGGTACGCATGGTATGTACATAAGAAAATGCTGATGAAGTTTACCGCCTGATTTTCGTCGTATCAGGCCTCCTCATCAAATCATGACCTGGGTGGGGTTGGAACGCTATGGTTACCTTGAAGAGGCCCAACGCCTGGCGTACCGATTCCTCTATATGTACGTACTCGAGTTCTTATTTGTTCATGATGGTGCTCAATACGTCGGTCGTTCCCAGGATGACGACCGCGTTCGTAGACTTCAATGGCGTCGTTCCTGAGAAGGTACCTATCCTCTATTCTCAGTAACCTGTACTCAGCTGACCCAGCTGCATAGTTTGATGCTGTCAAACTTTCTCACCTAGTGGACGCAGAATACGGCAATCAGGGCATCGATTTCAAGATGGTCCCACGAGAGGGCTTTGGGTGGATGAATGGTGAGTCTTCGTTTTCCCATGGCCGGACGCTTCCTGATTGTTTCGTGTATCGCTTCTTAGCCGCCTACCAAGTCGGTCTGTCCTTCCTTTCTACGGGTATGAGACGTGCTGTCTCTGCCTGCACAAGTCCTGAGGTTGTCTTTGGTCATCCAATCAACCCACAGCCCACCCCAGGTCAGGCATACTCCACCGCTGCATCTACTGATCCTCTTGGTCTGGCTATGGAAAGCCTGCATCTATCTTCGCCAATTTTGTCACCCATTTCCCCGGCGTATTAGGCCCGCAGTTTTGTGCATCTTTGGGTGCTAATTTCAATGCCTCTTCGTTCGTCGTATCATACTCCAAGTCTAGTCGTCTTCCTATACACATAAACTGCCGTTCAGATTCTCCACCAGTATTACTAGATTCTATGTCACATCTCTTCTTCGCTGGACAGCCGTTTTCCTCCCTCATACTTCATCTCTCGGTGGACTCCGTTTCAGACTCCAGAATACCTCTTTCCTCGACATTCCATTAGCCTCGCGGCCTCGATTTCCTCAATCTTCTCGGCTGCCGCACATAACGGCAATCTCGTAGAATAATGATCTTTGTAGACGCATCGTTCTCCGATTTGTATATCATGACCGACCCAACTATTTTCTTGCAGAGTTCGACCGCATCTCACATCATGAACGACACGTACGACGACATGATTAGTAGGATGTTCAAGAGTGTCCAACGAGAGCGACTGGTGTGCCCTCACTGTGAGGCCTCGATGGAACAGCAGGCCAAATGACTCTCCTGCCTGACATGCACGCACGGAAAGTGGGAATACGAAGTGTTATATGAGGCCGAGGTGTCATAAGATGCACCTGGACGAGTAAAACCGTGAACATATGCGAACGATGTGGTTTATATTATATACAAAATGGTTCATATCCGCTGGTAGCATGACGCAGACCGCGACCTCATGGTAAGCTCCAACGTAAACGGCTGGAAGGTGCGATTGAGTAAGGACACAATAGCTGAAAGATCAAAGACGTACAGTTGGTCCTCATCTACCTCTGTAAGATGAACAAGCTCGCGGGCTACCAACCTCGGTAGATTCTCCCGCAATGCATGTCGCTGTTTGACGTCCGCAGCAGTGTCACTGACGTCGATAACAAGTTTACGAAGTGACGAGAATTTGCCTTCCATCGAGAGCGCGAGGTCTACGTTTTGAAAGATGCTATAATTGTATGATCGTGTGACAACGTCGTCTGGCCATAGTTCGTTGGTGTGGAATGAGAGGGTGATTGTCTCCAAGTGAGTCGGGATAAAGCTCGACTCTGAGAGCACGGTAGCGAAGACGGTGGTCGCGGTCTGCCACGGTAGACGAAAAATATTTAAATGCCTGAGCTCGAGATTGTTTCGTAGCGTCAGACCTTCTATCAAACACGCGGAGAGTGTGAGATGATGCAGAAGTGGTCAAGGAGAAGATGCTCACTTAGACAGTCCAAGCGCCATGGTTCTCCCACATCTGAAGATACTTGGATGGTTATGGCCAGCTCCCTCAGAGACTCCCCACAGCTCGTTAGCAACTTGTTGATACGCCGGACAGTCCCGTAGTCGTCGGTGTCCGTTGCAACCGTCAAGACGATCCATAGCTTCTGCAAGTGCCGGCAAACAGGAGAACAATTGAGCCAATCAATCAAATGAAAGATGGTCGAGGGGCTGGAGGGACATGGACCATCCTCTGTTTGTGAGATCTCGATTTGGATGGTAGTGAGCTTGGGGATGTCGGCGTGGAGCAGGGGGAGAGGAAACCGAGAAGGAGTGGGGGGATCGTAGTCATCCTGAACGATTTTCAAGGTGTCCAGCGCGGGAAAAGATGTGATGCATCTCACGAGATGCTTGATATTTTTGAATGCGTATCCTGAGATTGAGAGGATGTTCAGGACGTTGTACCTGCGGATGCAAGCGAAGAAGACGTCGTGTGGGCGAACAGCTGTGTACATGACATCCATCCTCCCCAAATTCCTTAGCTTGTTTGTGAGCATGATTATCGCTATTCCCGCGGAAAGGAAGGGGCCTGGTGCTTCGGGATTAATAGCGATGGATAGTCGGCGGACAAAGTCGCCATAAAAAGAATGGTCTGCGAGGACATGGAGAAATTTGGAAAATTGAATCGAAGAGACGATCTTGACGTGATAAAAGAGCCAGCGACGAGCTCGAACCTGCCATGCCTTACAGGTAAGAGAACATGCCAGCAGTGCAGAGTACGTATCTGTAACGTCCCATTCCGCGCTACTGAGCGACTTGCAAGCATCGATGACTAGCTCGCAAACCTCCAGTGGAAAAGCGGGAGATCGACGAAGATGTGGCGAGGAGGGAGACCTCATCTCCAGTGGCTCTGGCGCTGAGGATTTCCAAACGAGCTTGGGGTTACGAGCCATGTCAATCTTCCTTGACTGGTGAATATGTAGTTTGCTGTGAGACCATGAGACTCGACATTTCTATGCAACCATATGACTTACTTACAAGCAGCCTCCGTAATCGACGACCTCACTGCGTAAGATGATCATCTGCTGTGCAGCGTGCCGCCTTTGAGACATACACTTTGGCCCAGATGACCTAGTAGACGCGGTTTGCAATGCGCTTGGCGGGGGAACGAGGCCAAGTAACGGTGTATGGGAAGAGCGAGTAAGTTTCCTTCGAGGAGCGTATATACTGGATAGAAGTGGAAATCGGTAATACGTTGAGTGTGGCCGTGTCGCTTCATGTCTTTTTCAGCGGAGCGCATGGCTGAGCCGCATTGATGCATGATGTCGGAACAAGCAGCCACACGGAAGCTTACTTACTGCGAAGCTCTCAATTGCTCAGTCCAAGGGATTCTACTGGTTAGAGGGTACTGCATCGATGACATGACTCGCAGTCATACGATGCATTGAACGACTGCTGATCCTATATGTCCTCAAGTCGTGTTGAGAAGCATATACGAAGATCTAAGTTCTCAAGACTGTTATCGTCTCAGCGTAGACAACGCAAACAGGGAGCCAGGAATACACTCACAAGGCCGGCGGCCAAGTTTCGAGGCCGGAGCACTGAGTCATTGGAAGTTCAATCAAGCCTGAGGCCTGAAGGTTTGTCCAGCGTTCTGTCATGCAGAGGCACCGAGCTTGGAGTGCTGGCATCGGTTCGGAGGGAACGTGAGTTTGCGAGGATGACCGTCGCACACGGATTCCTCTTGTAGACGGTACAGCCTCGCCGCTTTGAGGTCAAAACAGCTCTCGCTCAAGCCGACGTGGGTCCAACGCTCAACGCTCAACGTTCAACGATGCTGTTTTCATCGGTCTGTGGACGTCAAGGAGGAGCGCTCGCCGAGGAGCGGTGGAGCATGCAGAGGTCTTATTAATATGCGACGCCTAAGCAACGGCGCTAACTGCTGCGTTGGCAAACCGGCCCGGTCTCTAGAATGGCTTTCGTGCTCAGCACTAACTTGGTACTTGATTCCCAAGAAAATACAGAGAGTTTGAGCTACAGGTAAGACTCGAAGGTCACAGTATTATACAGACGTCTGAAGATGCTCAGGTGCAGGGATCCGCTGACTGGGTACTTCATCGTGGAACCTGAGATCTGAGAGAGGCATACTGTACAGTAGTATATTCATCCCGAAAGATTATTCGTCAAATAGGATGGAAGCAGCCGCAGTGTACCTGTGTCCCCAACGCTGTCTTATGAATTTGAACTTGATTATTTCCGTGTCTGCTTTACCCCGTACTTACACCCAATTTCCTACCAACATCGCATTCATCCCCGGAATCTCCTCATTACCGGCTGTGGCGCCTCTCCAATGCGTACGCTACTTGTCCACACAGAGAGCAAATAAAAAGCCACTCTACGCCCATTCATCCTCAACTCATTACCTCGCTCGCTTCCCTGCTTTCCGTCTGTACCTTAAGCCCTCATCATCTCACGGCTGTCCCAGAACGCGCTCAATGAAGTCGGCGATGCGGATGTGGCCGGCCGCCGAGAAGAAGTCCGCCCTCGAACGACCGACACAAGTCCCGTCGGTACGCGTCTGTCCCGTCCGGAGCAGGTGATTCTCTGCATGACGCAGCACTGCGGGGCGTACGGTACACGGCGAGGTCGAGACGCGAACACTAGGACCAGGAAGATCCTCGGCTGACCGAATGTAAAGTGCAAGGTTTACAAGAGAAAACGATCTAGATCCTGCAGAATATACTACATCATACTCTTCAGTATACCGAGAGACAGAGACCACGTACGTAGCCCCGGACGATGAGGACGATCCCCTTAGAAACCCTCAAGCTCATCTCCTCAGTCCCCTCGGACCTCATCTTCTGCCAGCGCCAACTGTCGAACGCAGCACAGGACATACGCGGTGTTCTTCGCCATTTCGGAAATCTAGATTCACAGCAGATCCCCCAGAAAGGAAACCAGAGACCCAGGGGGTGCTTCTTCTGTCCGTCGCGTCCGTACTTCTCGGTGATCAAGTTCAGAAGCTTGGGTTGAGAGGCATGAAAGCCTGCTTTCCATTGGGTGTGTAGGTATACGTGTAGGGAGGCAAGGCAAGGTGTGTGTGGACCGCTCGTGCTTGAGGTGTAAAAGACGTGTAAGCTCGAGTCGGTGAAGCACGGCCAGGCGACGATGGAACTGCATGAGCTGGGTACACCCATGAGAAGCGGAGGTTACACGGAGGCGGAGGCTTCGGCGAATAGCGTCTTCCTTGAAATCTGATAACAAGATCGTACTGGGAGGGAAGACAAGGAGAACATGGAGAAGGGGAGAGGAGTGGGAGAGGCTGTGATAGGACTCAACCTTGTCATCCTGCAAATTCAATGAAAGACCAGGAACATAACTGCAGCGTTGTGTGAAGAAGTCGTGCGTGGTTCTTTCAAGTAGGGCGGCATCGCGATAGCGAGGTCCTGTAATACCAAAGACCGTTCGTAAGCGAGGAGTACAGCATGAAGATCATAGAAAACGCAGGTCGCAGAAATGACTGAGAAGCAGGCCGAGCAGCACCACATAGCGTCCGTCCCTCTTGATCTGAGTTTGTACTAGAAGGACGACAAAGGGAGTTTCTTGCAAGAGTTGAGTAGACAGCTGGCAATGGATACTCGTCAACTCGACGATCTCTTGGTGGCAAAGAAAGAAACGAACAAAAACCTTCGTAAGTTATGGAAGGACGTGGACGGTAACAGACGGTGTTTGAGAATCAGTGTTCACCAATTTTTAGTTGGACTCTTGCGGGAGTTATGCGGCGATCGCGGTGAACATCCACACCATCACCGTTCAATTGAAGAACTCTTTTAGACTCTGATAGATCATGCAGACGTGACTCCACCGTCACGTCCAATGGGATCCTATGGACCTGGTTGCTTGTAACATGGTGAATATCGGTGAGTAGTAATACATAGGAACCTGCGAAGACCTTCACGTGGTACTAAGAGAGGTGAGTCAGTCAGCCACACGTCCCGGAAGAACCCGGCGAAGGCAGACCAGCCCCAAGAATAGCGACAGGACTCAGCTGTCAAAGCAAGGACTTTGTGACGGTCTCAGAACGACGGTCTGGGCGTAAGGAAGGATCTAAGAGAGGCGGTGTCCGTAAGCCAGGAGGATGAGATGGTGAGGTTTGAGATTCCAAGCTGAACTTACTAGGAAGATGGATGACAGGAATGGCGACCCGTGGATAACTTTGAACGTGAACGAGGTACTGGCCGGTTGATTGAGAGCGGTCACAATGCGTCGAATCTGCGTACCGAGCCAAGGCTTGATTGGTTCGACGAGTCAACGAGGACGGAGACGCGTCGAGTTTGAGTTCTTTCCCTTCCAACAACTTTGAGGCTAAAACGTATGCAGTGCCTTCTCACAGCGATGGCGTGAGAGGTAGGAAAGAGCAAAGGGAGTGACGGGGATCCGTGAGCCGGTTTGGAAGGAGAAACGGAGGACGCGAATGCGGAAGGCAGCAGGCCCGTGTGTCCTGTCGCGGCGTCGCGAAGAGTATCCCGCTTGCACAAATTTGGCAAGAGGCTTGACGTGAATGAACTGTGAGGCTTGAGGATGAAGACGCGTATCCGAAGCCGTGATCTTTGGGAGAACAAGGTGGAGGTGGAGGCCCGTGAGCATGGCTAGCGGGGTCGCACAAGGCGTTCCGTTTGCGTGTGCATGCTTGAGACAACCGCGAGTTGAGCGAGCTGTAATAGATGGAAACGCATCGACGCTATAATTCTCCCCGGGCAACGAAAAAAGAGAGAACGACTGGACAATGACCTCATCCTTGCCTCCCAGAGTCTAACTCTCTTCCGCACAATCGAACAATCGAACAGAACTCACCACTCGATCAACACATACATCCAAAAATTCCTACTCCTATCTCGGTCTCGATCCCAACGTTCACGGAACCAACTGAACCCACCCACCCAACCAACCACCGCCTTCTCCCGCCCGTTGGCGAGATAACATTAGCACCCGTAATCCACCGATCACCAGTACCAGTGCAAGCCTTTGAGACAGCAGACTTGAGCTAATCGTGAGTGGGTCTAGATTGCGATGACATGAATACATGAACGCGAAAGAACCGAACCGAGCGTGACGCGCCTTACTTTCGAAACGCGATTGAATTGGGAGAGTCAGCTGGTCATGGGGCTCTGGGGGTGATATTGCGAGCACAGATTGGGAGGCGTGACGGACGGATTTGAAGATTAGGCATTTGAGATTCTGCCAACAGGTAGACGGACAGGTCTGCAATTCATTCTTCTTCTTGCTTCCGCTCGTTCAAGCTTCAAGCTTTGAACGGCTTGTGCTTCGTCCTGCAGAACATGGTGAACGGTAAGATTGAGATTTGGCTTTTTATGTGAGAGGACTTACGTCGTGTGGCGTTAAGGATAGACTCGTGATGTGGCCGCAGATCCTACCGATGAGGAAACACCAGGGTCGTGTGCACAGTTGTGCTCAGGAATCGGCCGAGAGGACAGACGCAAGAGATTCGAGAAGAACGCGACATCTCAATGATGGAGAACGGAGCCGAAGGATGGGGCTGACAGATCCACTTGGTTCTGATTCTTGGTCGTCACGACGCGCGATGTTGGCATGACACATGTACATACGATTTTGTTTTGCGGTGCGGTGCTGCTTGGTAGCGACCGCGTCGGGAGAGAAGGCGATTTGTGAGTCGGATGGGCTGACCAAGACAGTCCGAGTGCAGTCTCGGCGTGATCTGGAAATATTGCAGTTGGCTCGTGACCGAGGGTTGTATGAGAGAGCAGAGGTGGACCTTCGGAGGCACTTGAGGCGGTGAGGGATCGTAGACACGAGAAGAATAGACGTTGGAGAGAGAGAGACAGAGAGAGACGTGATTTCGTGCTGGCAAGCTGGAGAACAGTGTCCGTGCGGCGGGCGCCGAGATGCCCAGAGGGGTTTAGCGTGCCACGATCGAGGTCAGGGCCACGTGTTATCAGACTAGATTGCGGGGTAAGGGGCTGTCACAAACGCGTCACACACTGTCACAGCCGCTCCTTGCAGAGAGCGAAGTCACGTTGCAGTCGGGAGAGATTGGGACTGGATGCCAAAGCGACTCTCGCCAGGTCCGTCCAGTCCCCGATGCTTGCTCTGGGGTGCATGAGAGGCATGTGAAGCTGCTGAGGCTGTTATAAAGGACGCGACTGGACTGGTAGAGAGGGCGATACGCATCAGAGACTGTGGTATGAGTGGATCCACCGCGATGGAGTACCCGCGCAGAGCTTCTTCGACTTTAGGGCGGAGTTTGTTCGACCCTCACGCCTTCTTAGCCCTCCCTCCTCCTCTCCCTCTCCCGCCCTTCCTCCTTCCCCCTCACTCTCCTTCCTACGCTCAGCTCATCATGTCCCACAACGCCCGCAACACCGCCAACAGCGTCGAGCACTCCAAGCCCATCCCCATCGCTCCCCACCCCGGCCACGGCCACGCTCGTCGTGGTTCCGACGGCTTTTCGGACTCCTCGCCCTCAGACTCGTCTTCCTCCTCAGGCGACTCCCCCACTTCGCCGCTCCCATCCACCCCGTTCACCAACGGCACCGCCGCCAACCCGCGCATCGCACCCCTTTCTCCCTCGACCTCTCCCATCCTCTCCTACTTCCTCACCTCTACTTCGCCCAAGTCTCCCACCACCAGCTTCCCATTCAGGAGGAACTTCCCTCCCGCCGTCGCAGAAGGTTCGCGTCTCATCCCGTTCCACCACCCCAACCGTTCTTCTTCACACACCAATACCAAAACCTGCGCCTCCATCTCAACTTTACCAATCCACCCTAATCCCAATCTATATCTGTCACGCGGGCTTATGCTAATCACCTCGCATATACTAGATGACGCCGAACCAGACATGATGTCTTCGCCCTCGCACCACCGCAGGGCGAGCATGGCGACCTGGCCGGGCGAGCGCGGGGTCGCTCCGACGCTGCCCACCGTGCCCACC
>RWJN01000316.1:0-40086 GCA_004332605.1 Steccherinum ochraceum
GCAAACGGAGAGGTATGGCCTATCGTAATGGATACAGCTGGAAGACGTACAATATCAGGGTGCAGCGTTCTCTGTTGGCGCAGTAGGTTGTAGATGTAGCAGTGGAAGAAGAACCGTGAGTCGGATCCGGCGTGACTGAGCGACGGCATTGGCAAAGAAGCCCCCGGAGCGGAGCTACTACGTGACATAAGACGCGCGAGATAACGTTCACGTGTTATTGTGAGTCTGTGACACCTGCAGCGCCTTGGGCGCGTTGCTGGCCGAGTCCCGACCCCGGCGCACCTTTCTCTTCTCCTCGGAGTTCCACCAGTCGCACCTCCAGATATTCAACCTGAAGCTTGTGGCTGTTACTGCGTCAACGATAATTTTGACTCATCGCTCAACTGTGAAAGTATGACGTCCTGCTGTCTATTCGGAGATTGAATTTGTACTGAAGTTCCTGTCGATGTAGGCTCGACAAACGATTGCAGTCACTTCATCTGCTGGCAGTGTCGAATTCTGGCCCCCAGCATCCTTGGACGTCTCGTGCGCCGTAGTTTTGATACCATACAGCGACCACCCCCAACGCCTCTTTAGCTGTCAAGTACGTGAAGATTTTTTCTCAGACACCTCCATCTGACATATTGCTACCACTGGCAAATTGACGTTCGATGCCTACCTCTTTCCTTCCGACCGAGCTCTGGGATCAAATCATCTCCTCGTTGTTGGACGCCAAGCTTGTTCTTCTGGATTTTTCGTTGGCGTCTCATGCATGCCGCGACATTGCGCTACCTCATTTATTCAAGAAGACGACTGTCCGAGGAGGTCCAACGACACCTTTCGCGGCTTTCATATCCTTTCTACGAAACCAGCACGTCATTGCCGGTTACATCCGTCACTTGACACTCGACTGGGATGCGTACAGTACATTCAAAAACGACCTGCCTCCCCGTTTAGACTCCAATTCCCTTCGTCAAATCTTGTCGTGTCTACCCGCGCTCAAGTCGCTTTGTATCCGGGACATCAAACTTGTTACTACTCTCCCACTGGATTCCCCGCTCACGTTGACTGCTTTCAGTCTGGATACACTATCCATCGAAGGTTCAGGTGGTGACCAGCTGTTGACCAACTGTCCAATACTTGGGGTTTACCAGATCCTTTCGCTCTTCTTCTGCGTGAAGAACCTCAAGCTCATCCACTTGTCGCACATGGAGTGCTCATGTCTGACCGAACCCTCCTGGAAACTTCGGTTAATGTCGGGCCAAGTAAGCCAGTATTTTGACCAGCTGTTTCACCGCCATCCTATTCCGCCGCAGGTTCGACTTTCCGTCTCGACTCTTTACGCATCACAATCATGGGATATCTACCCTGTTTCTTTTTTACTCCATGTGCTGCGGAGAACGCCTTCACGCAACACCCTCACATCGATCATAGCACAATGTGTTATGCCTCGAGAAGCATCCCAGTATGGGGAGCTCATTGCCGCGTGTGGACCACGCATCGTCTTCATTGATCTGACGATAAAAGAGTTTTATCATGACGTGAAAGATCCCGAAGGTCTCGGGGCCGGTCAGTGCACATTTCATTACGACCTTTACTACAAACATCCTGCTCAAACCTATTTTTACTCTCAGCGGATTATGACATTGGTGAAAGGCTATCGCTGGCGTCATGCATATCGCTGACCTCCCTCAAGATCACCCTCGTGTCCGAGGAAGCACTTCCATGGCAAATGAACCCCTACCCACTCCGCATGCTCCTCGGGATCCTCTCTCCCGCCCATCTTCTCGCTCTCGAAGACCTCACCGTCCGCTTGAAGATCGCTGTACACCAAGATAAGGCTATCGCGTCGTCGTGGTTCAGCTCTCCCGCCATCGCGTCGGACTGCAATGCGCTCCGAGTGCTGCTACGGAGGTGTACGGCCTTGCGGAAGTGGACATTCCTATACGCTGCTAATGTGAGCGAGGGTGGACCGGAAGAAGAAGCTACGATGAATATTATTCAAGAGTGTATTCGCGTAGAATTCAAGGAGTGGGAGGACCGTGGAGTGTTGACAGTAGCACGTGCCTGAGCTACATCGGCGGTCGTGCCATGTGCACGGATCCGTTTTATACAGGATTTACAGTATGTCGTCAATCAAGATATTTCAAACCATCCCTTTCGCTGACCCATCGCTGCTCTCGCCCCTCTCACACCCCTTCAACTCGATTTCCACCACCTGCGCCGTAGTCCGCTCTACTCCTCCCTCAGCTACGCTCGTCAGCACATGTGATGATCTCGGCCACCCAAACTGCAACATTGTTCGCGTTTCACTGTTGTTTGGGATGGCAGGACCCTTTTTGAGGTGGCGATAGATGCGAGTGGCCATGACGTTTGTGATGAAGGCGTTCAGTAAGATGGAGGTGTTTGAGTATGCGTGGGGAACGGATGGGGTGAGAACGAGGACTGAGCAGAAGATGGTGAAGCCGACGGTTACTCTGTGACACGGATACGTCAGTAGATAGCAAGAGTATGTGTGACGTGCATAGACTTACAAGTAGTATAGCTGAGTTGTCTGTAATAGAATGCGAGAGACATCGCCCATTCCTCGTCCAGTGAGAAACACCTTCCACGTCCTACCAGCGTGTTGATAGAACAGCACCAGCTGTGTGCTGATTGCGATGAACACCAGCGTATCGTACACCGCACCATACACGATGGCAGCAGCAGCGGTCTTCTGGGCAGTGGTCTCCAAACAGCGATCAGTGCCCGGTAAACGCTTGGCGTCCAAAGAGAGCAGGGCCGACATAGACGTCCCGAGTAGACCAAGCCATAGAACGACGAAGGCGAAGATGACGGGACGTTTGTTGTGAAAGACTGCCCGGATGCGAAACAGGAAGAGGAGTGCATTGATTGGGATCTGAATCGACGCAGATGATGATTGGACTCGAGCGAGGGTGTGGCAGTCGTGGATCGGAGCAACTGCGATAAAAGGGGTAAGGTATCATGAAGACTCAGTGACAGAGCTAAGAATGCGTACTCAAGAATGCCACAGTTACTCCGAAGAACCACCCAGTGGTCACCCTGGAACCGAATCAGGTTCGAACGATCAGCGATTGAATACGGGCGATGGAGCTGGTACTCACTTAGCGAGGATGTATACAATGTCGGGTAACCGAATTCCACTTCTCCTGAACATACAGTACTCGTCATGAAGACTAAGGAGCACATCCCATACCCAAGCCTGTATATAATGTGGTAAGAGTCGCCGCATAAAGGCTCCGCGCACCGATAGGACGTACTCCCAGCAACGCAAGTACTATCAGCTGTATCGTTTCTTGCTGCGTCCAGAAATCCGATGGCAGAGACGCAAGCACTTCATCCTGAGATGCATGTGCCGGGATCGCCATGGTATGTTATGGAGGAACGAGGGACATCAGAGACAAGAGAGACCCGGGCCCGGGGCAGAGTTGCGGCCTCTATTATGCCTTGTGATCAATGTCCTCGAATCCGCGCACTGGCAGCTGTGCGCTCCTGGCTTTGGAACAAGGCGTCTTGCTGTAACCTTCCGTGACAGATCGCAATACAACAACAACGTTGAGAACAGCTTTCCATGATGATGTGAATGACTACGCACTTATTTTCCCAGCGTTGTATATTCCCTACGCCAGAAATACCATGAGCTGAGAGCGCACTGTGTGGCTTCTGGTGTGATTTTTCTTTGGGGTGACCAGAGGGGGCGTATTGCTGGCTGAGACGCGTACATCATAGTCAACGACAAGCTTACCATGAGAAGCCCGCAGCTCAAAGTCGAGCTTCTAGTTTCATGCTGTCCACTAGCGTTCCGGGATGATCGAAGACGTAGAGAACGAGGACAGAGCCCTGCCCATTCAGCAGAAGATACCACGAGGAAACACTGGCGCACGCTTCAGAAAAGCGAACGAACAGTGAGCAGTGGTACCACAATCAGAAGGACGTACTCTGCCGCATGGATGCTGAGGCCAAACCCAATTTGCCCTTAGGGTCATGACAAGTCCAGTGAAAAGAAGATGAGACGTAGGAACTGTTTGAGCAGGTAAAATACACACCTCAGACTGCTCGAGATGATGTCCAGGTGATAGACCAGAGCCTTTTCGGTTTCCCGTGTCGGTGAGACGGAGACGCGAAGATCAATACACCCTGAATTGGTCGAAAATAAGTATATATAGATTATTCTATACACAAGAGAAAACATGAGACAACTATCGATACAGATGTGCGAGAGAGAATCAAGATGCTTAGCAAATAAGGGTACAAGTGAATCGGCGGATGTCACGGTGAGTCCGATGTGGTGACTGAACGGGGGCGTGAATGACTGAACGAAGCATGATCAGCGACGTCTAACATGGAGGACAGTTTGGAAGGTATTGCTGTTAACGGGAAAGAGCGATACGAGATAAAGATGGTCGTCTTGAATGGCTCCCGGACCGACTCGCCAGCTGGCAGTGCTGGGCCTCACAGTACGAATCTCCTGCCAAGTACATGAGCAAATGCAGTTGGTCACCGAAGTAAAGAAAGACTCACACTTAGGTAGGTGAGAATAGTCTGGGTCACTCGGAGTGCCAGTTGACCGAACGTCGTCTTGCGTGTCACTGGGATAGCACGAACAAAATCCACATGTTCGTATCCAGGCCACTGGGCATAACTTGTCGTCAGTATACGAGCTGATACGGCTGCTTGAAAGACTCACAATAAGCCGTACGCGGATCACATCTACTAAGAAACCGATAGGATCATCGGCCTTCTGCATCCAAATCCCCAGATCGCCTCGACAAGCCATGTCCAGGACTGGAATACCAAGACCTGCGGGCGCATCATGCAAGTCAAAGGTGATGTGGTCGTTGAATCGAGTAGAAGAGCCGGGCTGAAGAAGGCCGGCAGGTGTCCACACACGCTGGGGGACAAGGACGCGAGTGGGAGACATGGGTGGGTAGGTGTCTAGACAGCTGTGGAAACTTCGAGGGAGTTGCTGTTGATGCATAGAAAGACTTGAAATGTTGTTTATATCTTCAAGTAGAGCAAAGCCACAGTGCAGAAAAAGCGGGCGGCGAAGCGAGCTGCAAAGCTCAGAGATGCCATCGGAGTGGCGTCCAAGCGTAGGCTGACTCACGGTAAGAGACTGTTGGTCTTGAACATCAGCGTCGGTTCGGTCCTCTCTTTGGGACAAGCCGTGACCATGTCGTTGAAGTTCATTGCTTGGACATCCGGGATCTCTAGCAAAAAAGTTGCGCTAGATTAGCGAAAGGATCAAGTGGATAGAACGAGCAAACGCACCATAGCGACAGGGCCTCAAAGTCAACCATCGCGGACGATACAGCCTGCGAGCATGTTCGTTTGCCCCCTGGGTTGTGCTCTACCACGCTGAACAGTTCATTCCATCGCAGCTCTCAGATTCGTCTTGACAAACTATGGACAACCCGGGAGCTTGCGAAGATGATGAGGTCCGTCCACTTGGTCGACGCTGACAGTACCTTTCCGGAAGCCATATGAATCGATTTGGTAGAACGAGGGCGAGAGGAATGGTGAGGGCAGGAGCAGGAGTTAGCGACAATGTAGGAGAGGCGAGAGCAGCGGGAGCCAGCTGCCAGTTTGCACCCAAACGCTCGATCTTTCACAGTGCCGTTGGTCACGTCTTTATGAATCCGGCGGAATAGCTGAGCGGTTAACTTCGTACTCTGAGTAAGGTACCAGGCGGACCCCAGTTCCGTTCGCAACCTGGACCACATTGTGAAGTGGAATTTTTTTTCCAATCTTGCAATATTGCAAGTATCGACGGAGGTGGACCATGCCGTCATAACTATTTCCCTTGCGGTCTTTACGGACAGCTTACAATACAAATACGACAGCTCAACAGCTACTCTCCTCGTACTTGCCAACCGCATCTCCCAAACGCTCCTCATGCGAAATGGGGGCACCCGCAGTGCTCTCAGAGATAGCGGATGCATTCCGATACGTCCGTACTTGAAATTCCATGGCGTCAGCGCTGCTCCCAAGTGGATCAGTCGTCAGCACCATTGGGCCTAAATCGACTGTATCTTTGAGGAGCTCCAGCTTGAGCTTCCGGTACACCCTTGCGGCCATGGTATTACTGACGAACGCGGTGACTGGGACGAGAGAGTCGCTGTAGATGTATGAGACGTGTGGGGACGATATGAGAGCGATGATGGTGACGGTGAAGCCGACGGTCGCTCTACGATGCAGATATTCAATTAACGTTGTTGCAACGTCCATAATGACTGAAGGTCACTTACAGATAGTATGTCTGGCCACTTTGCAACATCACACGCGTCAACGAGCCCATGCCTTGTCCGGTGAAGAACATCTTCATCCACGCTCGGGGTCCGCCATTGAATGCGTGGCTTCGCAGTAAGCTGACTGTGATTGCGAGGAACACCAGCGTGTCAAATGCTCCGGCGAGAATAACCCCGAGGATAGCCAACGTTGAGAGGCGGTCATTGACGCAGTACCCGGAGTCACCGATAGGAACGACCTTAAGCCCCGGGGAGAAAGGAACGATGAGTGATGTGCCGAGGATCGCGAGCCAAAACACGCCGAAGAATGCAACGATGAAAGGATTTCGGTAGAAGACGGCACGGATCCGGATGAGGAAGAGTAGGGATGTCAAAGGAGTGGACAGTCCCGCCGCCCAGCCTTGTACCATGCCCTGTCTAGAGCAGTCCTCGTATTTCACGACTGTCGGGAGAAACTTCTTCCTAAGTAAAGGTTGGAAATAGAAAGAATAGGAGACGGCCTTACGTCCGAATATTGAAAGGGTTGAAACGAAGAAAACCATCATAATCCTGAGCACCATAGACGTCAGACACGGACAAAGACGAGTAGTTTAGTTCGGAGAAAACATACCTGGATAAGACGTATACTACATCGAACGGCCCAATCCTACGCTTGGACAACATTTTGTATTCTTCGGGAAGGGACCAAAACACATCCCACACCACGAACTTGGAGAGCATGATTAGTCAAAGGGATACGACGAGGACAATGCGCCATTCTGCACTCACCCCAGCTAATGCGGCCAGCATGAACTCCACATTGCGCACTTGATTGGCGATATCCGGTGGCAGCCAAGCCAGTTGAGTGAAGGGGTTAGGAAGGCTGTAAGGATCCGGGAGGGAGGTTGTCGTTGAGTTCATTGGAAAGAGCTCCGCGCCTGCGACCGTGATTGGTCAACACCGTTCGAATAGTCGAACAAGCGGAATATAAGGGAAACTCACGTTGGTCACGATCTGCATCTATGCCAAGTTGAGACTCGCTGAAAGATATTTTGATCGCCACTCGGAGCCAATGACTGCTTCGATGTCCAAGCAATGTGATGCGAGGCTGTCGCGTTCATGTGTAGCCAGACTTGAGATCTATGCAGCTGAGACAATTCGTCCAAACGAGACAAATTTGACACCTATCACGACCGATGGACATCTCTGGGAGCCTGGAAGGTCCAAAATGCATCATCAGTAGCCGTAGCTCGCCAGTAGTATTCCAACAAACCTACTGCGTTTGGATGGATGGTAACAGTCCAGCTCGCATTTACCCAGTCCAAGGGACTACTGCATGACATGGAAGTCCTGCAAGATACGAGCGGCGACATTGGCATACTCGTATACCCTCGCTACTGTGCTTTTGAATCAAAGAACAAAAGTCAAGGTCGTATTCACAGAAAGACGAATCAAGCACGTACGTTCAGATCTGAATATGCGTCCAAGCTCCGTACGATCTGTCCTCTAGTATGCGCCACCCATGGGTACTGTATTCCGCGTCTCTCACTCTCCACCCTCAATCAGACAGCTAAGTTGGTAACGAGTGCTTCAGAGAGACTTGTGCAAGCTTCGAAGTCCAAAGGCTGAAGTAAAATGATGCTTGGGCACGTTGTCGACGAGTTTTGTATGGAGCGACGATGGTAATGAACTGCCGCATGTTTGGCACCGTGTGCTGAACAGATTGGCTGCCGGTTGAGTTATAGAAGTACATCTGCGAGGATGATACGTGAGAATTCGACTATGTGTTCAAGAGAGACTGGCGCACCTCGTCTCAATGACGCATTGCTTTCATTCTAGGGTCATAGTCATTGGGCATGAACTTGCTATCGAGTGACGCCTCTGTCCGTCGCCAGTGCTGTTCGGCCGCGATGAACCTTCAAGTGGAGTCCATGCGTGTATACCAATAGAGTTCGAGAGTAATTTAAGGAGGTGATCAAGAGTCTGAGAAACAGTACAGTAAGTAGCTAGTCGCCGTGCAAGCATACTTAGACGTCGGACGTTGGACCGCCAACGGCGGCAAGGCGGCGATGCGTGACCGTGATGGCCGGGAGAAAATTTCACACGTGCAATGTGACCGATCGCGTTGGGCTGCGATGTGGCACAGTGGCAGTCTGCGGCTTCTCGAGCAGAACCTAGAAGAGAAATAAAGGTCTCCATTCAATGGCATTCAAAACATGTCATACAACGTATATAAATGGCCTGACTAGAGAATACTGCGGCTTTACTGCATCGGCAGAGCTACGGCCCAGAACGTCCGCCTTAGTTCGCGTTGGAGGTCACCGGACGAATGGCTTGCTGCAACGGCCACTTGTCAAAGTGACCAGCGTTCTTGTAGAGACCATTGTAGTCTCCGTCGGCAGTTCCCTGCAAGTCCACACTAAGTCAACGACATATCCACATATGCAACGCGGAGAGAACGCACGAAGAAGGTATACGGAAAGCCTCGCTCGAACGGCACGATGCTCTCGAGATACGCGATATGCTCCTCAGTGAGGTTGATATCGAGAGCCTCGAGGTTGCTGTGGAAGTGCTCGACTTTGCGACCGCCGATGATAGGGAAGATGTAAGGAGCCTTTTGCATCACATAGGCGATGGCCACTGGATGAAATGGGGTAAGTTTAAAGCTGGTGAATGAGACCCGATATGCGCATACCGGAGGTGATACTCTTCGCCCCAATCTCCTGCGCGACCTTCTCGAGTGCCTTGCAAACCTTCGTCTCGTTCTCGGTCCGCTGCCAATCAGCACCAAAGAGTTCACGTCCTGTAGTAAAGTTAGCGAAGACTTGCTCTATCCCTCAAATTGGGCGTACCTTTCTCTCCAGTCTTGCGCCTGCGTTCTTCCTCCTCGTCGGTGCGAATCTTTCCGCCAGCGAGGATGTTGTACGGAGCGAGAGACATTCCTTGTTGACGGACCATAGGGAGAATTTCGCGCTCAAGATCTCTCGCGAGGACATTCCAAGCACCTTGGTAGATCACGAACGGTGTCTTGCCGGTGAGCTTCGCGTAGGTGTTGGCTGCAGAGACGACCCAGGCAGGAGTATCGGAGATACCCTAGATGCGTCAAGAAAGTCGCATGAGCAAAATGACACTAGATTATGAGGGCAGCACGTACCAAGTATAAAACCTTCTGCTGAGCGACCAGGTGGTGCAGACCGTTCATGACCTCTTCAATAGTGGTCATATAATCCCACCAGTGAACGTAGAGGAGGTCAATGTACTTGGTGCGCAGCTTCTTCAAGGACGCCTCGACAGAGATGTATAGGGATTTCATGTGGTTGCCGGCATACACTGCGACGGGACCGAATTCTTCACCCATTGCGTTCTTGAAGTTGGAAGTGTACTGTAGATGGTAGATGTGAGACGTTTCCCGACACGGTCCGTTTGCGCGGGCACGCACCTTGGTGGCGATGAACATTTGGTCGCGGTTGCCCCGCTTCTCCATCCATTCGCCAATGAACTCTTCCGAGCTCTCGTCTTGGCTGTTGCACGATGTCAGCGGAGGCCGCACGGCTGAAAATTACGTGGCAAACGTACTAAGCATTGGCAGTATCGATGAAGTTACCTCCGGCGCCGTAGTACGCGTCGAGCAGCTTGAAGCTCTGTTCCTTGTTCATAGAACCGAAGCCGAAGGGCTCCCACTTGTCACCAATGCTCATGGCACCAAGAACAATGGGAGAGACATGCACGCCGGCGGTAGGTGCGAGCTGACGGTAACGACCAAGTTTGGTCTTCGGAGGAGGAGGTTGGCCCCAGTGGTTGTTTGACATGGTGAGCTGAAAATTTGTCGGTCGCTGTGAGAGAGGATCTCTGAGGGAGTGGGTTGGTCTTGAAGTTTCATCTCTACTCTCGTATTTATACAAAGTCAGAGCTGGCCAGCTTCAAAGTAGAAGTCAGTGATGAACTCACTGAGAACGGGCGCAAAAGCCATTTGCCGGATTTCATCGGGAAATGAGCCCCGGTTTTTACCCGAGCACTGTACCACACCTTGACCTAGTGGACGATGGAAAGAAAGTCCACAGTCTCTCGGAGATGGTCAACCTGGGAGGGTAGGTCTCAGACATCGGGATATGCGACTACTGTTCAATTTGGTGACTTACAAATCTGTGGCCGAATGCAAGAGTTCTTGCCAGTTGCCGAGCAGCATTGCTTGACGTCCCGAGGTACTTGAGCTTTGGCGGACTCTTTTCAGTTTATCTCAGCTCCTAGTAGCTCATAGTAGACGTGTTGACAACTGGGAACGTGGTATGGGGGTGTACATAATGGCAGTCCAGTCTCCAGGCTATTGATGCAACCGACCGCTCCAAACGCTGCAAAAATCGTTATTCAGCTGGATAAGAGTGTGAGCCTTAGTTTGCACTTTCGTCAGAGGAGACTCACAGTTGTCAGCGGCATCTGGGGACCAAACGATCGTATGTGGTCTGCGGAAAACGTACGAGCCCGCCCCACACGTAGTGTGACCCATTGCTGAAGCGTGATGTTACGGTACATCGTTACGGCCGTGACTGTGACCGGAGAGGACGCCCGTTCGGACTTGGTTCGGACTGACGCCAAAGCTGGTCATTTTGAATGTCTCCATTCCGAATCGCTTTGCGTAAAACGCATGCGTCGCCCCGAGCTATCCAACTCAAGTCCAGTTCAAGGTCCTGGATGTCTTCCAAATCGAGGCCTTCAGATCTATCTAGCTTCAGAAAACGAAACAGGTCGCAACTCACCGATGGCGTATGAAACAATCGGCCCTGCCAGGTGAGTCCACTTTGATAGAGTGGCCAGTCAATCACTTACGCTTTTGCTGCGGCAGCCATGTTTGGCCGTTCAGGGTGCAGAAATACCGACTGAACTCTTTGTGTCCTTCAGGTCTTTGCGTCTCATGCGCCATGACCAACGACGTGCATATGCCAACGAACCGACTTTACAATCTGCGGTGAGCAGTGCAGATAATACTTCTAAGCAGATACTTCCTGATGCGTTGGAAGCAGGTCAGGGCACTGTATTGACGCATTTCATGATGCGCCGATAAGACGTTCCCGGTCCTTTACCTATACGCTCGCACATACCCACGATTTTGACGCAGGTGCCCCCACCTATAACCTTTCGCAAACTGCGAATCGACGAACACTGGTCCCGTCTCCATCGTCACAAACCCACCGTCTTCCAAACCAGTGCCACCGCACGCCATGACTACTCAGCAAAGGGACCTCAATCCCCTGGCCTATTTGCCACCTGAAGTTGCGGCGCAGATCATGGATATACGTTATCTTACGATGGCTTGTCTGGCTGTGAGTTCTTATCACCGTCTTCGACTTCCATAGGGCTAACCTCCCGATAGGGTTGGGTGTGGGACGCGGTCATCGCCGTGCCAGATGAAGTGAAGATGCTGCAGAGAAGTAGAATGAAGGGCCCTGATGTTGTTTATATCGGATCGCGGTGAGCATAGTTTCAATTCGGACATTAGATATCGTTGACGAATGTAGCTGCGCAGAATGTTGGAATTCTCGTTCCTCGTCATCGCCGCAACCTATTGCTGTAAGTTCAAGTTACGCCGTACTTGACAAGTACTCATCACAGACTAACTCATTGGCCGCACTAGCCGGCCATGTCAAGAATTGTCACGCGATCGCGGTCCTACAAGGCGTAGCCGCTTCATTGCAGATTATGGCCAATTCTCTCCTCTTCATCTTTCGTATCAAAGCAGTCTTCTTCGATCACCGTGTCATCCGATGGTCGTTCTACCTCTTCTGGATTGCTGTTTCTGCCAGCAGCCTCACAGCCCCGATCACTCTGCATGCCCACCCACTGGGATCCACGGGCCTTTGTGTCAACTCTCGGCTGGATACGAGCGTCGGCGCTGCTAGCATCCTGGTGGCCGCTTTCGATACACTCGTGTTCACTTCCATCACCGCCAAACTCCTCTCTCTCAATCGGTTCGAAGGTCACACGTCTGCATGGAGGATGTTTCTCACAGGAAAGGGTTTAGGTCATGTTTCACGCCTTATACTGCAGACCGGACAATTGTACTATCTGTGCGTTTTTTGAGCTATATGGTATCAGCGGGCACCAGCTTACATTGATTGACAGAATTACCGTCGGAGCGACCATTGCCTCCTCGGTAGCCATTTTATGTCCATCAGTGCCCACGCCGTATGCAGATGCGACGATACCTGTGACTGGGTTTCTCACAAACGCTATGGCCACGCGGGTCTACCGTCAACTCAAACTCGGGGTGTATCATGACGGTTCCTTCAGCCTCTCTGAATGCATGACCTCCGTCAAGTTCCGAGCCCCGACGACGAACGATACGGACGCCCACTGTCTCCGTTGTCACTCCAGAAGTCCAGAGAGTCCGGCGAGTCCAGACGACTTAGAAGTTGGTAGGCTCAATATCTGCTTGTTCGCTATCTTCGTCTGACCACGATGTCCCGAAGTCCACCGATGTCTCTCTGACTGTTAAGCGTCTCTATTTAAACTCATTTTATTCTCAAGTCATCTGTATTGATAGCTATTCTCATATCGTCTCATGTGTATAGGATGATTCTTCCGATCACATGTTCAGCGCTGAACGGGCCGGTCACAAGGTCTTGTGCATCCAATCAGCCTGACACCACAGCTCGAGCCTCGAGGGTCTATTCATGTCTTGCGAAGCGTATGCATGCATTCATATCTCTTTCAAGGTTCAGGGATTTGTAACAGGTGACCGGTGAGAGTTATATGTAACAGTGCAGCGCAATGACGATTCGTAATGTACAGATGCTGCAAGCTCCCACTGGTTCATCTGCACTGCCGATGAGTGCATTTGTCACTGCGTGCATTCTGTCGATCAAATCAAGTGATGTTCGACTACCCTAGAGACGGGCCTCTTCTATTTTCGTTTGGTTTTAGTCTCTTATACGCTGCGTAACTTCCCTGGCTACAGAACCGGGAGCCGAGCCGCTTCGCTGTGTACGAACTTTGGAACAAAAATTGCAGTCGGGCTATTAATGGAGACACAGTTGCGACTGCACATCTGGGATCCGTGAGCAGCTTCTAATGCGTCGCAGATCGATCTAAGACTGGAAGTCTGCATTGCCCGCCCTCTACGTGGTTCTGAGAACCAACACACCTCGGCATTGAGTGACCGTGGTTGTTACCCATGATTCGTGCGCAACCTTCATATATTACGGTGCTAACGTTGATCTCCTTCTGTTATCCTCAGCACGCCCCTTCACAGCGTCCTATTTCCTGCCATTCGCTCATGTTTTCCCCACTATGAACGCCTCGTCCATCAATTCCAGCCCGATCCGGGAGCTCCTCACGCCTTTGGTCGGGCTTCCAACGAGCACATGCGCTGCTGCTGACATACAGAACATCCGGTATATACTAGTCGCGTTGGAAGCGGTGAGATCGCACCTCGCTCTTTGTTTTGTTCTACTGATTAATGCTCATGTTGTAGGCTCTGGTTTGTGACATCTTGTCATCTCTCTCTGAAGAGTACCGGATGCTCAAGCAAAAATTCGGACTCTTCGGTGGTCTATACATCTTATCCAGGTACTATCGTCCACTTTGTTCTGTCGGTCTTTCACCCTCTCACTGCCATCAGGATAACAACAGTGTGTTTCATCACAAGCGTCCTGGCCGCAACATACTGCTGTAGGTCGAAGCAACACTGCAATTGTCAAATCTTCGTCGCAGCATAAAGACTGACTACGTTGTGCACTAGCCGGCAATGCCAAGAATTGCCACGCGATCGCCCTGCTGCAAGGTGTAGCTGCTTCGTTGCAAATGATGGCCAATTCCCTCCTCTTCATCTTTCGCATCAAAGCAGTCTTCTATGACCATCGCGTCATCCGGTGGTTATTCTACTTCTTTTGGATCGCTGTTTCTGCTTGCAGTCTCACAGCTCCGATTACTCTGAAGAGTCGTCCTTTAGGACCGACGGGCCTGTGTGCCGATTCGCGGTTGGAAACCAGTGTTGGTGCTGCTAGCGTCGTTGTCGCTGCTTTCGACACCCTCGTGTTCACCTCCATCACCGCCAAACTCTTATCTCTCAATCGCTTCAAGGGCCATACCTCCGCATGGAAGATGTTCTTCACCGGGAAGGGTTTGGGCCACATTTCACGCCTCGTAATGCAAACCGGACAATTCTATTATCTGTACGTTCCTCAGCCCTCCAGTTCTCGCGATCACAAGCTGACACAAACCGACAGAATCACCGTTGGAGCGACCATTGCTTCCTCGGTAGCCATTTTATGCCCATCAGTGCCGACACCATATGCAGACGCGACGATACCTGTGACTGGTTTTCTTACAAACGCTATGGCCACACGGGTCTATCGACAACTCAAACTTGGGGTCTTTCAAGGAGGTGCGACTACCTTCCCTGAAGGCATGACCTCTCTCAAGTTCCGAGATACGAAGACAAACGAAACGGATACAAGCTGTCTCCGCTGTCACTCGAGGAGCCCGGAGGGCCCGAAGAGTCCGGACGACTTGGAAATTGGGAGGTATCAGCATTTACCCGTGCATCCGTCGTATAACACTGTCCGTGATTCGGAAGTTTGTGCTCAGTCTGAATCGTGCCTCGGCCTGTCTTGAGCACTTACTTCGATTCAGTTTATTATGTTCTTCGTTGATAGGAAAGATCCATAGTTCAACTTCGGTAGTTCTTCACGTAATTGTACTCTACACGTGACCGCGCTTTAGCGTCTAAATATAATACCCGTACTCTGCTCTTGCTCTGTTCTACAACGGTTCGGCACTCCTCCATCCGTAAAATCATCCAATCTACACCTCGTTCCGGCTGCAAACTTGCGCAATCCACAAAGAAATTCAACGCCCGACTGCAGCGTGGGGCTGGGGAACTGGAGTCAGTACCTCTCGGAGCCGCGGCCAGTGGGACCAACATGATGATGTCGACCCGAAGGATACAGATACGACGGTACGCTTGGTATCGTTCGACGTCGTCAGCACTTCACTCACTCGATTCACAGTCCCAGAAAGACCCATCCCGACCTATACTACTAGGATAGCGTTCAAACATGCCTAAACCCTCTACGACAACAGTAGCCTCCACCCCTACGAAGTCTCTACCTAAGATCCACGCCACGTCCCAGCAATCCCGCTTTCATACCGAAACTCTTGAGACAGCCCAAGGAGAAATTGATCTCAAAGGTGTTGCCATCGCCATCGGAGACAATGAGCTGATTACAGACAGCCGGTTGAAGCTGAAGGCGGGTGTAAGATATGCTTTGGTCGGGAGGTGAGTCTAGGTCTCTTTTCATTGTCGTGCGCTTTCAGTGCTATCGAATGCTAATCGTGCTGCTATGGTAGGAACGGAACCGGGAAGTCAAGTATGTTTAGGACATGCGTATCCTGCTGGTCGATATCCTGATCAGCTTACACCGGCAGCGCTACTCCAATCCATCGCAGATAAACTTATTCCAGGACTCAACAAATCACTTCGTGTCCTTCTCGTGGCGCAGATCGAAGACGGAATTCAAGTTGTTGAGAGCGAGGAAGAGTCTGTGTTGCAGCATGTCGTGAAGGGTGACAGAGAGCGGATGAAAGCTATGAAAGAGTTTGAAGGTATGCACCATGCTCATGAGGTGACAATTCGGAAGCTCATTGCCGCGCCAGCTCTCACTCGTGCAGTGGAATCGACCAAGATTTCGGAGACGCAGAAAATTTTGGCGATGATACGAGTGGAGAGACGTCGCGCCGAGCTGGAAGAAGCTCAGAAGATTGCACTGCGGACTTCCGGTGCCCGGGGAAAGAAAGCTAGAGGGGATGAGATAAAAGCGGAAGAGACACTCAAGCAAGCAGAAGAAGTGTATGTGATATCCGCTTGACTCGCGCCGTAGACTAACGACGTGTATAGGCTGGCACAAGGCACAGTGGATTTGGATGCCGCAGCCCAAGTCGCCGATATGCTCACGGATGTTACCACCACTCTTGAATTGGTGCGCCTACTCTCGGAACGTCTCTAGGCTTCTCACTGACAGACCCATCCCTCTTTCTCAGCTCGATGCGTCCTCGACTGAAGCTCGTGCTGCCGTCATTCTCACTGGCTTGGGATTCAGTCAAGCTATCATTGACAGTCCTTTCATTTCTCTGTCGGGCGGTTGGCGTTCTCGATGTGCTCTAGCCACCTCTCTCTTGGTGCAGTCGGACATCCTGATGCTCGATGAGCCTTCCAATTTTCTGGTGTGTATTACACATGTATATGCAGAGTATCACTGTACTGATCGCACACGTAGGATCTGGAAGCCACTCTGTGGCTCGAGCGCCATCTTACGAACGAGTTTTCGGATCGCACCCTTGTACTCACCTCTCACGACCAAGTGTTCCTGAACAACGTAGTTGAGGAGACTATCATCTTGAGAGACAAGAACCTGCGCTATTTCGAAGGAACTCCTCGCGCCTTCGAGATCGATTTCAAGAAGAGAAGGAAAGCCTCAATTAAGCAACAGAGCGCGCTGGACAAGAAGAAAGCTCATGTGAGATCCATGTGTTGCGTCTCTGTCTGTCTCTCTCGATCTCGTACTCATCGTGTTGTGCAGATAGAGAATTCTATTCGTCAAGGTATCTCGTCCGGAAAGCAGTCAGGTGATGACAATAGGTATGTCGAGCTCACATCATGTCTTCATCCACTGATAGTCACTCAACCAGGTTGAAAATGGCCAAATCGCGTCAGAAGAAGTGAGTTGAAGCCGTTATTTGACGGAAGATATTTGAATTGACGTGTACCTCTCAGGCTCGATGACCGGTGGGGCGCTGAGACGTCTGCTAAAGGTGGTCGCTTCAAACTCAACCGCGACATGGCTGCCCAAGGAGTTTACTACAGCACAACTAGTCGTTTGGCAATTGAAATTGAAGAGCTCGAACCCAAGGTGAAGATTACTCTTCCAAACCCGGAGAAATTGCGGACGTTGGGTGAGCTTGTGAGCTTCGACAACGTAGGGTTCAGGTACCCTCCTAGGTCATCTAAGGACAAGCCAAAATGGGTGCTCGACCAAGTGACGTTCACTGTCGGACAAAGCGGTAGAGTCGTCTTTGTTGGTGCCGTAAGTGTAGCACTGAGTCTATCAGCATATGTGTTGACTCCTTGATAGAACGGGCAAGGAAAGTCTACCCTGGCAAAGCTGATCCTCGGAGAGCTCTCACCCACTAAGGGTACTGTATCCCGCCATCCTTTGCTGAAGATTGGGTACTTTTCCCAACACACCGTAGAAGAGCTGACCAAAGACGGGGCCAAGACTACGGCTTTGGCATACTTTCTGAACTACTTTGAAGAGCGCGGCGAAACAGTTGTGGAGAGCGAGGCGAGGGCCTGTCTTGGGACGTTTGGGCTTGGTGGGAAGCTCTCCAGCGAAACACCTCTGACTGCCTTGTCCGGTGGCCAGAAGGTACGCAGCCTATTTGTCGGAATCGAGGACACTGTTGATGTGACCTTTGACAGGTCCGTCTTGCGATCGCACTCATAGTCTTCCGACCCCCCTCTCTTCTGTGAGTCTGCCGTCATGATGTGCAGCGTATCGAAAGCCATGCTGATACTTGGACCGCTCGTAGCTTGCTGGACGAAGTCACTACACATGTCGACGCTCCGACCATTCAGGCGCTTGCACGCGCACTGCGAAGCTTCTCTGGTGCCATCATCTTAATCACGCACGATCGGTCAGTCGTCATTCATCATAGTCGTGTTTCTGCTCGTCTGACACGATCGCTGGCCCCAGGTGGTTTAGCCGGGTTGTGATAGAAGGTCACTCGCTTTCCTCTGCCGGTGCCTTTGGGGACGAAGAAGAAACCTCTGACGTGTCCTTCAGTGAGGACGAGGACGGGGCCGATGAAGATACTACTAAGCAACTCGGTATTACTTACTATGTAGGCAAAGGCACGATCAAGAAGCTGGACGGAGGGATGGGAGAGTACATTAGAATAGTGGAGAGGAAGCTGGAGAGACGAGCCAAGAAATCTAAAGGATGAATCTCCTGTTCAGTCCGTTATGTCATATGTCATTCTTTTGTTTATATATTGCGGAGATATGAGTGGAATTCAAACTTGACGACTCGTCTTAGGGCCAACAGATCTGAAGTTCTCGAACGCCACCAATTTCCTTTTCAAGTGACCAATTTCCGAACAGGGATGGACGCTTCATTAGGCTCGTCGCCGTCCTACACTCACTTGGAACCTAAGAGTAGTCATTTTAACGAGGCATCTGGTCCATCACCTTGTGTATGCTCCATCCGTGGTCATTATGGTCAGTCCCGTCCCATCCGGATGTTCACGCTCGACGAACTTGGCACTTACTTTGGTTTGTCAAACTAGCTCCCGAGCACCTCAGAGGACGTGATGCCACTGCGATGCCGTGTGCTTGCGCCAAGCACTTACCCCATGATCGCCGCTCGGTCTGTTCGAAATTTTGTTCTTCTGCAGTGGTGAAACAGAGTGGCATCTTCATAGGATAGGGGGATTTTTTTATGAAGACGCTGCGATCGACGATCATCGATCATGGTTGGCCACGAGTGCCGCTCACTTTGTCTATCGCACATGGAATACCCGGCTGACTACAATGACGTGGCCCCATGAGCCTCTGTTTTTTTGTCGTTTTCAAAAGGACTTCGCGAGAGCACTGAGGGACTAGCTGACGTACTAGGCCCAAGGAAGTCGAGCACGGTGGAGGTTGGCTCTTGCCTCTTTCACAACCTCGATAGATACAGCGACTCGCTGCATCCATTTGCTATCGTAAGTGCATTATCTACTACGTTTCGAAATCGAATTCGTAAGGCTAACAGTCTGCGGTAACATAAGGATGGGCCTTATAACCGGGGTTTTCGGATCGCCCAAGGAATGACAATCGTAACCTTAAAAGTTAAATAGTCCGATCTAGTGCTGCACTGCCACTAGTAACATGGCTCTTGGGCAAATTTACTGCTCAAAACTTCAGCCTGACTCTCATGTAGCGCCGCTGCTCTCTCTCTTCATTCGCCTCCCCCCACTATGAGCATCGCCAACGACTCTCTACCCAACCCGTTCACCCCTTTGGCCTGGCTGCCTCCTCACGACGCGGTGGAATATGAAAACGTGCGCTACATCAAAGTGTGCTTGCTCGGCGTATGTGGCAGAAGATTACGCTCTGTGTATCTATCATGGACTGACGTATACTTCTTAGGTCTGGTTATGGGATTGGCTCATATGTCTTCCGGATGAGTTCTACATACTCCAAAGATTCGGCTTAACGCCCCCGGACGCATGCTACTTTCTTTCCCGGTGCGTGCCATACTTTTCACGCAGAGTCAAAGGACTCACTTTATTGTAGCATCACCGCCGGATGGTTCTTCTTTGCGAACACGCTTTTCTCGAGTACGTCGTTGCCAGCTGGACTCGCGCACCGTTCACATGTCATGTTGTCATGGGCCTCCAGTCGCACCACTCAAACACTGCCATGCTACTGCGAAAGTTGAAGGATGGGCCTCTGCATTTACTCTTTCAATCAACTCTCTGTTAATCCTCTTCCGAGTGCGAGCAGTGTTCTTCGACCAGCGGTATATATCCTGGCTCTTCTGCGCCATGTGGCTTGCTGTCGTTGGCTCCAGTATCACTGCTCCGATAGCTCTGGACGGTAATCGTCTGGGCCAGACGGACTATTGCATTGATGCAGCACTACCCGATTACGGAACTTCTAGTCTCATCACTGCAGCCGTATATGACGCGCTGGTGTTCACAGCCGTCACAATCAAACTGCTGTCCTTCAATCGTTCCAGCGCCAGGTCCAGGCGATCGTATGTAAATATGTTCTTCACCGGCAAGAACATGAGCAAGCTATCTCGGATCCTTCTTCACAGCGGTCAAGTATACTATGGGTGCGTGATTACACATTTGCTTCTACGCAGTATGGCTGACCTTTTTGAGTAGTGCCTCAGCCGCTCTCACCATCGCATCCGCTGTGGCCATCGCCCACCCTCGTATCATGGGGATCTACAGCGCGGTCATGGTACCTCTCTCATCGGTCATCCTCAACATCGCGGTCACGCGGGCCTATCGGCTGCTTAAAATCAGCCCGATGTACGACTCCGGTGGGTCTTCGACGGTCCCTCTTACCACCATCGAATTTCGAGAAAGATCCATCATGATGATTGTGCCACCGGGAGCTGCTGGTTCTACTGTGGCCGCGCCGAGTGAAACAGCCGCAGAAGTGTAGGATATTATGGAATCAGTTCGTGGTGATGAGACAGAGTAAAAGCAAATTTTATGCCTAGACAGTGAGTGTGTTTGCTGGATACTCCTCCCGATACTCTCTCATTCACAATCTCAGCTCCTTAGATCTTGTCTTCGGCCTCCGGCCGCTTTGACCCACTACTCGCCGAGAGTCTGGCGCGTAGCACATACCAGTCAAAGCCGCATTATCAAGGCCAGGCGGCTACATAAGTACGCTCCGTACCAAATGCCAACACTCTGACGCTGCCATAAAGCGACTCCCAGAGCGGCACGTCCGGAAAAGGACGAAAATACTGGTGCTGCGTCGACAAGGTTGGTAGACTCATTGCGATTGAGATCTTTCACCAATTCTCACAGCCACCTATTCCTTAGGCTTGGCAATCACCCCGGGTCATGCACCACCCATCTTCACCTCCAGGATCAGACGCAGCTGGAGATAAGGTTGTTTTCTGCACGAGCGGCGCCACCGTCTCCTTTCGTGAAGCATGTCCGTCTGCAGTATTCGTTCGCTGCAGCTGTCTCTTCGACGCTCTTACTCGAGGATATGTCCAACATGTTGTATCGTATTCCTCTTCTCTCCTCGGATAGGATTTGTTCTTGGGAGCTTGAATTCTTATGACTTTGTGTCACTGAATCTGTCTGGATCTTCACTGGGCTTTGATTTCGAGGGTTTCAGTCACACTCGGATATTTCGACTCGTATCAGCATACATGTTTACTAGTTTACAATCTTAAGTCTTTAGCTAATCGTAGTATAGAATCATGACTAGCACCGACAGCGACCTTCGTGTTCCTACCTTATGACCGCGATGTTTCAGCGAATTTCACGATGCTAGAAAAGTCTTTCTCAATGACTGGCGATCGACAGGGAATCCTCTTCTCACAGAACTTACTTCGGTTGAGTTGTCACAACAGGATCGCCTTCATCGTCATCCCTCCGAGCTTTCAAGCTTCGCGCTAAATCAAACTCCGACACGGTCGTCCGTCGTGTAGCCCTTGTGTCACCTAACGCTGCCGACACTATACGCGATGAGTCCGTACCCGGTCGTCCGAAATTGAGCTGCGTAATGACCATGTCAGTGTCTCCTGGTGGGGGTCGGTTCTTGAGATTGCGGTATATGCGGGTGGCCATGGCGTTGGTGAAGAAGGCGCTCAAAAGGATCGATGTGTTGGAGTATGGAGGAGGAACGGATGGCGTGAGAACAAGTGCAGAACAAAGGATAGTGAAGCCAACAGTCACACTGTGGTGAAAGGTAGTGTCAGCTCAGTGGAAAGATATCAACGTAAGACTCTAGCCACGTACATATAATACTGTTGACTAGTCTGCAGAAGGATACGGGACATGTCTCCCATACCACGACCGGTAAGGAACACCTTCCATGTCCTCCCAGCATGTTGATAGAACAGCACAAGTTGTGTGCTGATGGCAGCGAATACCAGCGTATCGTAGACCGCTCCATAAACGAGAGAAGCGGCGGCGGTCTTCTGTGCTGTGATTTCCAAACAGCGGCCCGTACCCGGTAAGGGTGTAGCATCTAGAGACAGGAGTGCTGACATGCATGTACCGAAGAGTCCAAGCCACAGAACGACAAAAGCGAAAAAGACGATCCGTTTTTCATGAAAGACGGCCCGGATACGGAAGAGGAAGAGAAGGGCATTGAAAGGAATTTGGATTGAAGCGGCCGAGGACTGAACACGAGCCACAACATGGCAGTTGTGAATCGGAGCGACTGTGGTAAGTAGGCCGGGTGAACTGACATTCAAAGTAAGAGACTAGACAGAGATACGTACTTACGAATGCCGTGGTCACTCCGAAAAACCACCCGGTGGTCAACCTAAGACCAAATGATGTCGGAAGTGAGCGACGCCAGTGCGCATAGTTCGGAGCTGTTCACCTTGCAAGGACGTATACGACGTCAGGTAACCGAATACCACATCTCCTGAACATACGATACTCGTCACCAAGACTGACAAGTACGTCCCACGCCCAGGCCTATACAACGTAGAACCTGTGGTTAGACTGAGGTCGTACATACAGCGGCCCTTCAGCTTTTACATACCCCGACGACCCCAAGTACCATCAGTTGCATGGTCTGCTCCTCTTGCCAGAAACCTGGCGGCAGCGCATCGAGGATAGCGTCATGAGCGAGAGCGGTAGCGTTTCCCATGACGAACAAAGAGCGCCAGCAGGGAGTATCCGACTTGAAGAGTAGACAGAGATAAAGCGAGGCACTGGGCGATCGCACGTCCTATATGATAACTACTGGCAAATGCCGGGAGGATCTGCGGAGCTGTGCTCTGATTGCTTCGAAGCGGCGGAATCTCATTTGCAGACTTCCTGGCAGATCCCAATGCGCAGTGGGCAACATTCAACATGAGAACCGACACGCTGTATGAGTCGACAACTTCTGTGAAAGGCGTAGTTTTCCATTGTTGCGTGTTGCTAGCCTCAAATATAACCACAGGTAAAAGCACCGAGGCTTCGCAAGATCGAAGGCTGTCGAGGCTGGTGATGGGACAAATGTATGAGCGAAAGACAAAGCAAAAGAGGTTGACGAACACTCACAAACTACAGATGACTCTCTCAGGCTTGAGGACGACCACAAGTACCCGAACGGCCTCTTCGGCTATTCCACCTAAAGACGATCTTGTCACAACTTGCCAGTGAGAGGCAAGTGAGAGGCTACAAGATTAAGAGGCCCAGAAGAGCGGGTGGAACGACTGTCGTCCGGACCGCAGTGTCTGACAGGATGTGGACCATGTGGTCACAGGCTCGCCGTGCAGCATATGCTCGCAATGTCCTGGTTGAACTCGATCCAAGGTTTGAAGTGATCACTGTGCATCATGTAGACGGTCGAGTTGCGTGTGTGAGAACGTACCGGTCGAAGCTGAAGCTTTGGAGTTGAAGCGAGAGCAAACTTGTAGCGCATCACGTGATACTAGGCGCGTTGGCTGCCGGCTCAGCAGGGCTCAGCGCTCAGCGCTCAGCGGCCGACTAGTACTAGTAGTGGCCTCTTTGCCCTACACTACCGTGACACCTTCGAACTTTCGAGTCTGCTGCACTTCTGCTTTACACTCGAATCCCAACATTTCTGCAGATTGAAGTGTCGATGCGTTGATGAGCATTGCTCAAGTGCCAGGGCTCAGTCGACTCGTCATGACCTCGCAGAAAAGCCGATCCACTCTTGTTGACCACCGTTTTCCCGCTTTCTACGCCTGCTACCTCCTCAAGAGTATCCGAACTCCTAAATCTACAGCGTGAGCCAGGTCTGCATGTCCCTATCAGCGTGCCGACCTCCTCCTCATCAGCACCTACATTGGAAGCACGCCCAGCCCGCCCAGGCGTATTCGGTGAGCCTGTCTCCTACCCTGCTGTTATACATCAGACTGATCTCTGGTACTAGCCAACACAATGGCGAGATCTCCCAGGGCGCGTGGAAGACTAAGCACAACCGACCATGGGTCATGCAAATGATTGTTCACGGCTTCCCTTCCAAGCTCGCCGCCCTTCAGTTCGAATGGGCGTGGCAACATCCACACATCTCTAGGCATCTACGCGACGACGACGGCCGAGCGGTGTTTAGTCGGAGCAGAGGTGCAGGGAAGATGAAGGGCAATGTCCAGTGCGTATCCTACTGTGATGGCCACGCCTTGACGCTTATGTACCACCATTTCACCAGGATCGCGCGTACCATGATATCCTCCTCCCCATACAATACTTGGCCACTGCACGTCAAGTTTTTCACCGAAGAGGCCCAGAAGGTTTGGAAAGACGCAGCCAAGGTCGTTGCTGACGCGTCTCTGCCGCCTGGGTTTACGACTGTGCTGGAACTTGAGGGTGTAGATGGGAAGAGTGGCCATAGGGGAACAGGGAGGAAAGGTCCCATTCAGGTCGCTGATGGTGAGTCACCATCTCTGTTGTGCACGCTTGATGTTTCTGAATAGTTGATGTTTGTTCCCAGAGCAATTCACCACCGCGCATTTGAAGAAATCCGACAAGCTCTGCACCGCTGCACCGAACTGTGCAATCTGCCACGACTCCATCACCGACGTCAGGAAGGTGAACATTCTTCCTCCCTTGCTGTTCACCATCACAATCTGACCGCAAGTAGAACCACTTGAATCACGGCTTATGTCCTTCGGGCGATTGCACTGCGACCTACCACTTGACGTGCCTCGCGCAATCTTTTCTTACCGACTCATCACCATCGACTTCTGCGGCTTCGACTGATCTTATGCCCCGCGGTGGCGAATGCTCTTCGTGTCGGACGTATATTTTGTGGGGAGATGTCATACGTGGATGTTACCGCAGACATGCTGGTGGGAAAGTTACTCTAGAGGAGGAAGAGGAGGAAACCGAGGGCGAAGAAGCAGAAGCCGAAGGCAGGGAATTGTCTGATCTAGATGCCATGGATGTAGATGATGGACCCGTAGCGGCGGCTCCGCCGAAGCGAGGACGAGGACGGCCTAGGAAATCGTTGGAACTCACACAACCACCCGCATTGCCGCCTGCACCTGTGACTGTCAAGCGAGGAGGTCGTCTTAGAAAGTCGCCTTCTCCTGCTCGTCCTGATGTCCTTGCGCCCATTCCTGTACCAAACTCTCCTGCGCCTCCACCCGTTTCTCCGAAGAAGAGAGGGCGACCGAGGAAAGATGTGGAAGCGGTACCTATGGCTGGACCTTCATCACCCAAGGCAGCAAGATTGAGGAAGGATGCATGGATGTCGGTCTCAGATGAGGAGATGCCTGACGCTATTGGACGGGCCAAGTCTTCCACAGCCAAAGGTGCGTATGTTGCGTGTATGACTCACGGTGTTAACTTACATTTCTCGTAGGCAAAGCACCAGCACGACCTCGTCCCAAAGCCAAAGCTCCTGCACGTACGGTACGTACTCCTCTCTACAGCTTGTCTGAGTGCGGTCCAGTGACCCATACCCTTTCTACAGCGTAATGCACCCTCCTCCGAGTCGGACGACGCAGAGTTTTTCGACCTGAACGCGATCAGCTCCGACGATGAGTTCGACGACGCACCACTCGCACCAAGGATTGACATGGCGAACTTTCGGAAATTCACAAAAGCTCCCAAGCCCAAACCCGGTGCTAAAGCCAAAGCCAAACCACTTGCGCCTGCGCCTGTACCTCCTAGATCCACGGCTATCATTATCCCTGCACCACCTCCAGCACTAAGGACGCTACCTGCATCTCGTCCCGCGCCGACTCTCAATCCGAAGGCGGTCAGTCTCTCTGATCTGGACGAGTCAGAAGAGAGCGAACAGATGAGTTTGAGCCTCGATCGCCTCATACCTAACCGGAGGGTCCCTACACTGGATCCTCGGACTGAGGATGCGTTGGCAGATAGACTGTCGACGTTGTCGGTCTCGTCACCTTGTCCGTCTGGGGATGAGTTGGCTCTTGGGATGGGGAGGATGGAGAAGGAGAGGGAGGTGATCGAGTTATCGGATTGATTGCAATCCGGTTGTACCGACTGCTGGATGTATGAGCATGACCGGCATGTGTATTCTGTACTGTAGGGAGTCGGAGTTAGAGATCGTACATCGTATATACCGCTATAACGTTATCTGCATGCGAAGACGGGGGGACTGGGGTTATCTAGAGAGGAAGAAGGAAGGGGTGACACGAGAAACATGCGGGACGTTAGACTAGAAAAATACATATCAGATGAGGAGATCGCGTGAGACACCACCGTCATAAGGAAAGGAAAGGAAAACCCGTTCACAGATGAGAGGAGCAGGACTCGCTCAATGTCCAAGAACGAAACTCAATATGGGCCAAACTGGCTTAAGGTGAAGTCTCTCCGGAAATAGAAGTGCAAAAGTGATCAAGATAGAATTTTTCACCAGACTATCTTCAGTCGTCCACATCCATCTTTGAGCTCCCGGCCCCAACAGCCGAGCCCGCTGCAACCCGACTCTTCCTCCTCGCCGCAATCTCACTCTGCCTCACCTTCTTCCTTAACAAATCTCCACCTCCACCATGACTGTTCCGAATCCCAGCACCACCCAACGACCGCCTCGCCGTCGCCGCTCCCATACTCGACCTCGGACGCGTCCTTTTAGCTGCTCGGTTCGGGGTATGGCCAGCCATGACAGTAGAAGCGGGCGAGAGGGCGTTGTTGTTGGAACTTGCAGCGCGCTGAGCTCCCAATTTGGCTATGACGCGGGAGCGCGAGATGCGTGGTTTGCGTCCGACCAAGGACTTGGGCTTCGGTGGGATAGGTCCGCCCATGCTGGGCGTAGCTGCTGCTGTCCCCGTAGGACTCATCAACGCCACACCCATAGTAGCGAACGTGGGCTTCGGCGTTGAGCCGGCTTTCGGACTTCCCATCCCCTCCAACGACGTAGAGAAGATCTTCCCGGGAGTTTGCCTCGGGGACTGCGGAGAGTTTGTGATCTGCTGTAGCGTCGACGGAGAACGGGGCATCTGTCGGATAGCAGACTGACGTTTGGCCAAGGAGCTCGCAGTGGGCGCCATGAGCGTCGACGAGCTACGGCGAGGAAGTGTTGGCAGCTTGGAGGTGTCATTGCTGTCGACGCGAAGACGAGAGGAACTCGCTGTGCCATTCGTGCTTGGAGGTACGAGACTGCGTTTGGTGCCCATGGAGGAAGTAGTACTAGTGCCTGGAGTAGTGCTATTTCGGGTGCCCATGGAGGAGAATGCGTTCATTGCGCTTCCACGAGAGGGAATGCGAGATGCACTGCTGCCTACTCTGTTTCTCTCCGTCAAGTGCTTGTCGTCCGAAGAGGGATCAAAGGCCGGGATAGGCGAGCGTGCGCGTGACGATGAACTGTTCCTGGTTCCTGTCATGTCTGCTGTAAGAACGCTGGCTTTCCCTGAGGTGGTGTTTGACGAGGTCCGAGTAGCAGTTAGATTCTTGCTCGAGCTTGGTTTACCAAGTCCAAGCGATGATTGCTTCGAAGTCGGAGGTGCCGGAGCCGGCGTAGGCTTAGGCGCAATTGTAGCTTTGGGCACTGGAATGTTTGAAGGTGCTTTGGCCGTACCGTTCCCACCGGCACCCATGTTCCAAACGTTGCGAACGAGAGACTTCGCAGAGGAGAGGAAACCAAAGCGAGAGGCTTTCGGTTTGACTACGAGAGAATGAGCTCCAGCACCTGCAGAAACGTGCGAAATGTTCTCACCAGGTACGACTTTGCCTCCAACACTGACCCTCCCTCGACTGCTCCTCCTCCTCGCCCGCGCATCATCCAACTTCCGCTTCATTGCCTGCCGCTTTCTCTCCTCTCTGGCCTTGTCCTCCTCAGTCATGCCCTCATCCTCCCCCTTCACAGCAACCAGCAACGACACCCTCCGTCCCTTATTCACATCCGAACTCTCCGTGACGCGCATCCGCTTCGACGACCGCCTATCTCCCGCTGCTTCCACTTCTTGCTCCTCCTCCTCCTCCTCTTCGTCGTCGTCATCGCCAAATCCGCCGGGGATCATCTTCTTCCTGTTCCCGGCACTGATGACGCGTGCGTTAGCAGCACTGCTCTTCCGCTTGCTCGGTCCAGGTGCAGGACCCAGTCCCAACGCGTCTGACTTCCTCTTATTCGACGCAGACGGACCACCAGCCGCGGCCACAGCAGTAGCAGTGAGATTGGTGTTCGACGCAGTACCGCGCTTCGCAGCGTAATGGTTCGCGATAGAGTCCATCTGGCCGAACGCCTTTTCATGGGCTTTCGCGAACCGGTCGGTGGTGCTGTCTGTCCTTTTACGCGTTGCGGCCAGATTCGACGCACCTCCGAAAGGATCTCCAGAAGAGAAATCTTTTTTGAGAAGGGTAGTATCGACACTCTGAACGCCAGACTCAGCAAGGCGTTTGTTCATCTCGCTGAGCACGGACGCAGCGGCCTTGTCGAAGTCAGCGTTAGAGGTTCGCGGTCGAGATGCAGGGAGGGGTGAACCGAAGAGGAATGGAGTGCTGGTAGACGATGCTTGAGTGGCGGGGATGTGTTTCTTGGGTGAAAAGATGTCTTCTGGTTGGTCGGACTGCATGGCGAGAGACGCCCGTTTGGCAGCAGAGAAGGCTGGTGCGGGGGAAGCCTTGACATTGGGGGTAGACGTCCCCTGGTCTATCGCCATCATCTCGTCCAGAGATGGGTACAGTCGTCCAGCTGGAACAGGAGACGCAGGTGGCCATATGTTCGACTTCGACCCGGACGCGCCAGCACCCGGACTCATGATAAGATCGAACGCGGTTTGCAAAGGTCGCAACTTCGGAGGAGACATGAACTCATCTCTGCTCGTAGACGAGATGAGGCGAACAGTGGTGGTGAGGCCTTCTCCCGTGCTGAGTCTTGCGTTGGCAGGGGCTGGGATGCCAGGCCGATCTGAACCGCCGGGTATGGGTGCGTCCATGGATACGTCTGCTTCGGCCATGGAGATATCTGTTGGAGGTATAGGGTTCGTGGCTGGTATTTCAGAATAAGGGATCGCGTGTTTGTCGAGCTCGGTAGGTACCGGTATCTTGGAGTTTGATGAAGACTTGGTGAGAGCGCGTTTGAGGCCGAGTGAGTTGGCTAGTGCCTTCAGGGAAGTCGAAACAGAACCTGCAGGCATTCATATGAGTCTTCATTACGAGTGAAACAATACTTGGCCGCGCACTTTTGGATCCACTGGTTCCAAATTCTCCTGCGTTGCCTTGCTGGTTCAACGTCTTCATGGAGGTCATGGAACCCATATTCGACCCCTCTTCCTCCTCCTCAATATCCTCCATCACCATCTCCCACTGCTCACTAGGCCTTGGAAGCGGCCGCGACGGAGTGTCATCCTCGACATCCTGGTCCTGGTCGGTGTCTTCAGAGTCGTTGAGGGCCGAGGTCGTGGCCGCATTGCTGTTGGCAGGGATATCTTGAGCGTGTTGCTTGAGACGTTCAATAAGGTCGACGTTCTTTCCATTAGCCTTGATACCGTGGATCTTGCAAAGCTTGACGAGCTGATCGCGTTTGAGCGAGTGGAGCGCGGGAGAGTTGAAGAGGATTTGTGTAGTCGTGGACATCGTTACGAGCTTGAGGTGTAAATTTGCATGAGGTGGCCGCTGGAGAGTGTTGGAAAGTCTTGCACCGTTGTCGGGCCCAGTGTCGTGGTCGTGGTCACCGCCGTCGGGAGGGGGAGTCGCGCCGTGGGGATGTCGAGAGGAAGACGAGGAAACGAACCGAGGTTCCCGCCGTCCCAACAACGGCGCGCGAGTCACGAGACCGTATTAACCATGTGATACGCGCACCGCCACAAGTTTGAAGGTAAGCCAGCAACTTGCTTGTGCACGACCTCCACGACTTGAACCTAGAGAACGACGCGTCTGAAGAGAAGTAGATATGTATCAGACGAATACTCGACGCGCACGAGCACAAGATGACAGGGAAATGAGGTCGAAGAGCGAAAGCCTTTCCAACGCGCATTTTGAAAAGCCTTCGGATGAACCCGTTGTCCAAGCGCCTTCAACGTCCTCTGAACTTTCATCGCACTTTTGCGTGTCCTCATGAGTACGTTGTGCGCACCGCCGATTTTCAGCGGCCATCGATTCTCAAGGTCGAGCTTGTTATTGCCCATCCGGAAAACTTGTTGAATCAGGACTTGGACGTCTTGCTGCGGATGGACCATGATTCTTAGTGACCTTCCTCGCCCTTCCACTGTGACCGTTCTGGTGATGAGGACGGACGAACGAGAGGCTACCGCGAACGTCCATTGGTGAGTCAGACCCCGCGCGAATACGACACATAATGCTCACATGCTCGTTCTTCGCAGTCAGATTCACATTTGAGGCTTGTTGGCCCAACGCGGCGCAGTGCTATCATTCATGCTGAGACCGCGAGGCTTTTGAGCCAGCAGCGGATGAACGCAGTGGACAATAGCTTTTGATGGCTCTGATTGCACGGCCTCATGTCGAGGTCCGGGCAAAGCATCGTCCGTCAGCTTTGGCCCATCGGCAGGCCTCGGCGTGGACTACTCTCATTGTCCGAAACCAGCAAGAGAGCACAGACTTAGCTCGAATCGGACTTCTCTCCTGCAATGAGGCGTAGTGTTGGCCATCGGAGAAACGGCCCCATGATCAACTCCGCTCCTTAGCGAGAACGCCATTCAAACCCAGCCCCTTTGTCAAGCTCCCATAAATGTCCCTGATTCACGTCTTGTCTCCCCAGCTTTCTTACCTCATCTTCTTCCTACCCTACTCTTATTCTCTCCTCCGCTCCAGAGCAAGTCAACCCCGCTAGCCGTCGCATATCTTCCATCTACGTCGCACTCAAGATGACGACAACAAGATGTAAGCAAGGGTGCTAACAGTTCCAGCCCACTCTTGAGGACCACCTACGCCGCATTCAACCCCGATATCTGCAAGGCGGGTACACACGCGAAGATGGACGCGTTGACCGAGGACGACGCAGCTGCGGGGCGATAGGCGTCGGTGGTCACTAGCGATCGTGAGCGCGCAGCGGCCATTCACTGTTATCCATTCTCAGAGTCTCAGACACCTCAAAGTTGGCGATAGCCTGAGGACTCCGTCCGTATGGCCGCGGCCCGCGGCCGCCCTTCCTCTCAACGTCCCACCGAAGACGCAGCCATTTATTGTGCTCTTCCACGTCGCAACGCGCTGTCAAAGCTCTGCTGGCCAACGTCCGCCAGAGTGGCCACTCGCCCGAGGGGTGAGTGAAGTACGCGTTGGTAGGCCTTATATCCTCTTTTGCTCGCTCTTACTAAGCTCTTCACTTGTCGAAGAGAACAAAAGAGTGCACGAGTTTCTACGCACACTTTGCGCGTGTCTCCAAAGGTGAGCCACAAAGCAAGTTGCTGCATGTGCGATCGCGACTCAACTCAACGCGCAGGGTCGTAGGATATAACGTGGATAACGCTGTCTTTCCATGATCGACCCTTAACACCTCAATCGACAGAGGTTATCTCGCTTAGGACAATGGGTTCACTGCACGTTGAGTCCGTACAATGCTCAAGACACCGTCCTCCGAACGGGCGCATTGAAAAGGCATGTTGTAAGTGCAGTCCTTGTTTACTCAACGAAACGAAGACGTTTGCTGAAGGCGTGACGTTACAGGACAATAGAGAATGGAGCTGAAAGGTCCTATGTCCATCGATGAGCACTTGCTACGTGCCTACATGGCTGCAAAGCACGTAGAAACCTGCTGCAAACACCGGATGAGAAGACCATTGACCAAGGCGTTTGGATCGGGTATCATCGGATCCGGGCCGGCTGCACCTCAGAGCGCCTGGTCGCTAGCCTCGTGGCCAATTGGAACAATGGCCAATGTGAAGTTGAATGGACGCTTCAAACAATCACTTCAGGAAACGAGAACTTTTGCAAGCATGCGATGGCGAACATCGAGTCATTGGCTTTCTGTCTCAGGTGGACGCAGGGCCGACGGCGAAACTATCATATTCTGTCGCAGGCTCATGGAAAAGGCCTGCACGACGCACTACGGATGGCAATAATACCAAGGGACCGACATGCATGTAGACCATGAACACAGGGAGGACAATAGGTGCTGCACGCACGAGCAGCACAAAGTGTAGGCTCGTACAGGAACAAGCGGGAGCACAAGATCAGACGCTGTCTATGGAGGTACGTAGGCGAAGCTACGCGACAAACGGTTGGTCAATTGGTTCTCATCGCTTAGAGGGCGGAGAGAGAGCCGAGTGGTCGCTTAGCGTTGCGATGTTCTCACAACAAAGCAATTGGCACCCATTTGGGGGTGATTGGCCAGAAGCGGCTGTGGTGGTTTGTAGGTGACTGTGGGCTTCCGACCCCGAAATGGAGCTTGGCCAATTGTGACGCGTGATTTTCGCTCGTGACACCCGGTCTGTCACAGCCAATCCACGGTTGCGGCCAGTGTCGGTGTCGTCTCTTCATAAACATCCATTCCGATGGACTTCGTATTTCAGTCGTCCCCTCCCCGACATCCCAAGACATCGACACCGACGTCCTCCGGCCACCCGCCATAGCAAGCATCTCATCGTCGTCGTCGTCGCCCACATCATCGCCAGCACATCAGTCGCCATGGTTCAGACACACCGCGCTCCCCTTGGTCGCAAGCCCTCGAACTTCGTAGTTCCCCGTGCTCGCAAAGCGAGCTTGGTCGCCGGTCGCAAGATCAGCCAGTCTCTCGCTCATCATTCCACCAGTCGTATCCGCACAAGGACCGCTGGCTTGAGCCGCAGCAACTATATACAGAGCCTCCTACCCACCCCACCATCGACGCCCCCAACCGCACCCGTCCAACTTCAAGTTTTCCAAGCTCCCGTGCGGGTCAACGCCCCTGTCCCGAACGGTGTCACTGCTGCACAGCTGGCGCAGCGCATGCTCCACGAGCAGCCACGCATTCTCTGCCCTCCGGATGACAAGTTCGGCGTCATCCACAGAGAGTCTTTGACATGGATCGATCCTGAGTTGGACGATATGCCTTTGGCATTCATCCGTCAGAGTTTGGAAGTAGAGGATTGCGGCCCTATGTATGTCTTCATCACTTCATCAACGATGTCTGCAGGTTCTCACCGTTCGATTTAGGATGCAACGGGTCTGCATGGGCATCCGTTCCAAGTTGCCGCAATCATCCGTTCCCGAAACTATCGAAGTCCAGGCAACCAACATCGAGTCGCAGATGCCCACCCACATGCTCGCGGTCTTCCCCCACCCATCGGTCCGCGCGCCCGCCGTCACCATCTACCCCATTCACGACATCATCTTCGCCGCCTACTGCGCTCGCTGGCCTCGCTTGCCCCAAAGCGACCCTCTCCCTCCCGTCGAAGTCGGTGAGAAGTTCGACCTCCCCGTCGCCAGCATCAACCTGCCCTACCCCAAAGCCTTCCCTCTCCTCGCGCACTACCTCTACACCCGCGAGGAGAAGATCGTCATGAAGAACCTCCTTCCTCTCATTCCGGTGGCGGCGCTCAGAGGCCTCACTGCGGAGCAACGGAACGCAACCGAGTTCGGTGCTGTCCTCGCGCGCCTGTACTCGATGGAGGCCCTCGTCGCGAAGGCCCAGCAGGTGATTGGCTTCTACCACAACCTCCTGGCTCTCGAGATCCTCGACGGGAGGCTCTGGCAGGAGCTCTGTGCTTCGTGGAACATCACCCGCCACGCGTTGATGGCCAAGCTTGCAACTCCGTGAATTCTCCTTCTCTCCTCTTTTCTCAGTATGACGCATGCTCCGATTCTCTTCCTCTCTCATCGCATTATCTCGCATCTGCATGCCCCCATGATACTCTTTTCATCTCATTCTCATACGCATTCACGTTCGCATCATCATTATCATCTTGGATTTCCCGCAACAGCATCTTTTCTTTTCATTGTAGGGATAACAGCAATATTCTTATGTGTACATTCGGTGTATCTTCATCGTAGCTTACACACATGTAACGGGGACGAGTTCGAAGAAGTACAAAGCACAATATAAAGATTCTATACTATCACTCTGCATTGTGTGGTCCTCCTCGTATTACGGATGGTGGGCAATTCGAAGTTTGAAACCAAAGACTTGGCCGTTTTTCGCAGTCAGCTTCAACGTGCTTCAACGTGCTGCGTGGTTCGTTCAAGAATCTGTTCTAAGATTTCTTCGGCCATAAATAAGACACATGAAGTCCCGACGCAGCCATCCAACTCCACACAAAGGGTGGAAGTCTTTGAACCCAGAGGGAACGAACGATGGACAAGAGTCTTATTCTGCCACGACATCGACAACGTCGAGAACGGAAGAACGTACATCTCCCACTGGCAGAACTCTACCGCACAGTCGAACACATTGCCACCAAGTTCTCTCGTCCACTTCCATCGTCGTCCAGTTCTAGTCCATCCATCCTTATCGCCGCAAAGCTGGATCTCGCCCCCTCCTGCGTCTTGTCTTGCCTTCCTTCGATCAATCATCTTCTAAACGTCGTCGAACTCGAACTCAAACGCCGCGTGAAGGTGAAACGTGAATATTGAATAGTTGGGTTCGAAGACGCAGATGATAGGGACGCAGATCCCGGAATTTGACCAAACGAAGAAACCACACATAGGTCGGCGCTGTCGTCGAGAGGGAGGTGGGATGCGTGGGGTCCATCTTCGTGGCTGAATAGTATAGCAAGTGAGCAGAGTCTGAGTGACGCAAAGCAGATACTGTGACTGCAATGAAGATGCGCGGTCAGCTTTATATTCTTGTAAGACGGAACCTTGCGACGTACCATGGCACATAGTTCCTTCGTCTTCGTCTCATCCCAAGTTGCTCCGTACATCAACGTAGTGCCGGACGGAGATACGGTCTCGATGCCTGTCCAGTCAACTTCGCGTTCTGGGATGACGATCATTCACGGCAAAGAGATGTCGCAGCGCACTCCAGGTTCCCGACCAAACTAACCCAGTCTCCCGATACGACTCTGAAAACGCGGGCCAGTGTCCAATTAGGGTTTGCCGGGCTCTAGCAGCCATGCCAGAACCCAAGTGAACTGTGGTGACCAGTCTTGAGCAATCGAGTCTTTATATTCTCGCGAGTCCGAGCAGGGAGCTTCGGATGCTGAGATCAGCGCAGCGGTTTTGTGAGGTCTTCTGATTGTTTGAGAGGATGCCATGTGGCGAGCAGCAGCGCGTTCTGATAGGTGTGAAGGTGTCAATTGAGTGTCGAAGTGATAATGCAGTGTGCACAGAAGAAAGCAGAAAACGCGTCGGTATCACGGTGTCGAGACAGGCGTCTATTGGCAACTACTGCGTTCATCAATCCGAACAAACACTGCAGCACTTGGTACTCGTTCCGTCTTCTCTGCTTGACAGGAAGACTTCTCAGTTCTTCGCCAATGAATACGTTCGCGGTGAGAATTGCGGACAGACAAGCAACGGCACATAATCTGTTCCACAAGTGGATCGAGACATGACCAAGAATTCGAATGCATTACTATCAACCTCCCTTCCTTTCGCACATTCCGACATTCCGACATTCCAGGAAGACTCGAGTACAAGAACGCTCGACGACATCTCAAGTGTCACAGTTGACAAGCGCGTCGTCCGAATACCCTTGCGCGGCCCGCAACTGGCCTTCCAACGTCTGCATATTCGACACAACCCCGGGGTCCGTCCTTTATGTGCATCAGCAAATCGCGTCGTTTGAGTCTGTAGCTTTATTTCATGGTAAAAGTGCAAGACCTACGAGTATAAGCGAGAGGCAGCAACGAACGCTCTGGCAAGACTCTCGTTGATCTCATCCAGAGCGGATTCCGGGGCAGGCGTGCCCGCCACGACGGTTTGCGTGAGCGTGGCGATAGCCTCTGCCGCGTCGTCCAACGCCTGAGAAAGGTCTTTGACGTCGGCGGCCGTGGCGGGGTTACTTCAAATGTTAGTGTAAGCCTCGTTCAGCGACAAGGACGTGAACGGTTCGAAACGACGTACGAAGCAAGCTGCGAGGTCAGATTGCGGGCGGTGCCTTGGGCCTCCAGGAGACTCCCAGCACACTTGAAGGAGCTCGTATAGCAGGCAGGATCGTAGGTAACCCCACCACCTTGGCGAGGGAATACATGGGCGGTAGCTAAGAGAATATATGATGAGGCACTGCGGTGAACGTGGAAAACGAGGGAAGAGCCCAATCCTCACCGGCAGTGGCCACCAGGGTGACGACGACGAGGAGCTTGCAAAAGGCGGAATTGGCGGCGAAGAACATCTTTGTAGCTTGACCTGCGACTCGATTGTGTAGAGGAGGACGTTCAACGGCTGGATGTGAGCGTGTCGACTCAACTGAGGAAAAGCAGCCCTTTTATCTGAGCTGAGTAACTCCTCGGACGTAGCGGTGTAGATCTTGAGGTACATGAATATGATTGAATCTTCGACGTTGGTTGAGTGGCAACATCCCAGATCACAAAATGGATTGTCTAAAGAAACAAAGAAGATCTAGTTCATTCGATGAAATGCAGTTCATGCAAAAGTGGAACCCCGCTCACCCTTGGAGGTCAGATAATAGCTCAGTCACCATCGATGGGAGAGTGCTTTGAGGGTATGAGGCGTTTTCAGCACTGCGCACATGAACTACGGCAGTATGATGTCGCCGGAGTACGGCGGCCGCAGGTTCGCGCCGCAATAGAGCTTGCTCAGAACGAAGGATGGCGGGGGCCGCACCGCGCGAGCTACTCGATTGTCCGTCAGAGTGTACGTGGATCACGGATTACACGAACTTACTTTCTGAAATCAAGAGATTAAGCTCGTTGTCAAATGACTGGACGGCTGTCGATTCCTCATCTGAGAGTGTCACGCTCGGGGCGGCGAGATGCTTCTCGCGGGTGAAAAGGAAGCTTGGGGGTGGATCTCGTCCAGGTATCAAGACGACATTTTGAGTCCACGGGGCCGAGGCAAGATCTGAATTTTTTCGTGGCGAACTGCTCCGAGTCATGCGAGTAGTAGACCTTCTCGCGCCGTCTAGAGATGGCATGCTGGAGGTTCACTGCTTGATTGCATAGCCGGACCGTCATCGTCTCCGAGTCGCGTTGAGAGTAAGACTAGAAGGCTTAGATCGTATAGCTTTGCTCCCCTATACAGTCAAAGTTGTCAGCTATGAGGAGAAAAGGAAGAAATTGACAGCTTACTAGTCGTCATGCTCTAACCTCTAGTTTGCGCAAGCATGGCTCGAAGTGAGATACAGTTAGGTGTGCTGTAGTGCTCGACAAGTACTGTGTCTTCTTCACGAGAGCCTGTACGAGAGCAGAAATGGGACAAACGTAAATAATAGGATCTCCTAGAAGGATTGGTCGTGGATACTTACGTAGACAGGAAATGTTTATGGTCCCTCGAACGCGAGCATCCTCGCTTCAATCATGAAAAGTATATTCATGGAGCTTTGGGAGTCCATCAGCGACGACTGAGGTTCAAATAACAAGTGAAAGCCAGCTGGATATTGATGCAGTCCATTGAGAGCTGTGGAGAGTGAACGGGAGCCCTATTAGGGTCGGCATTGGGAGCATCAGGAATGGAAGAAGCGTACGCCCTGCCAGAAGTCTCCCGCCAACACGATCACATGGCGAGCACGTTCTCTCGTCCTTCCGCCGCCTTCGTCGGTTTCCTCGTTCCCAAGCCGAGCGCACCGCCGACCTACGTCCATCCTTGTCCCCGCAAACCTAAGCATCCTCCTACCCTCTGAGTTTCTTCATCAACCACTGCTGGCAAGTATGAACCCAAACGCCGCATGATGATGAAACGCGAACAGTCTAGTTCGAAGTCGACAGGGACGCAGATCGTATAACGATAACGTCGTCGTCGAGAGGGAGAGCAGATGGATGGTATCCATGTTCGCAATTGAAAGTCGTATGAGAGGAGGAATAGGAAGGAGCCAAAATTTTTAAGGTAGCATCGACTGCAACGGTGACGCACAGCAAACAAACGCGGTAACGGTATGCTATCAGCTTCAGATACACGCGTAGGTCAAAATCTGACAGCGTACCCGTACATCGTCTCCCTTAGCCCCATCCCATGCTGCTTCGTATATCAACCCTGTAGGAAGACATCACGATTCCTTTCCAGCCTGAGAGGACGATCGCCCATGAAAGGAAGTGGATATGGGAGAGACGTGGCAGACTCTTCCCCGCTGTAAAAAGACAAATCAGATCAAGTTCGCGGCGATAGACTGGAGAACGCACGAGACTCGAGAATCAGGGCCTGCCAGCAGCCAGCTCACATCGGCGGTGGCGGCCAATCTTGGAGTTTTTGAATCTTCGTGGTGGTGCTTCGGAGTGTTGTGATCGACACCAGCGGTCATTGGTAGGTGTTCTGGGCTGGGAAGATGCCAGGTGGCGGGTAGCAGCGCGTGCTATTTCGTGAGGAGAAAAAGGAAGATTTGGGACGTGCGCAGCGATGACGAAGGGTTCGCGTAAGATATGTTGGTTGACGATCGAGGCGTTGACGAGGGTATGTTATCGCCGTTCGCAGGGAAGATTTCCGCTCATTGATCACAGGTTCGCGGCTCGTTTCTTCCCCTCCTCACCACTGCGTTAGTGACAACAACCTCAAGCTAACTCATCGTTGTGAGAGAACATTGGCTCTGATATATCTTGTGCCACCGCCGTCCAGGGAACGAGTATTCTCAAAATGGTGCGGATTCGTTACTAGCCAGGGCGAATACTCGGCCTCGTGGTGGTCGCCGATCTGGATCTCGCCGTATACGCGCGCAATACATAATTCGTCTCCACCAGTCGCCGAAATTATCTCGCTCTCGTTCCTTCGCGGCAGTGCGTTTCGTCTCTTGTCTCTCTTCCTCCTCATCCACGTCTCTCCCTTCCTCTCCTTTTTCCGACCTTCCCTAATTTTCCCCACCTTTGTTGGTGGTAGTTATGCCAGTTGTTGTTGTCTAGGACCTATCTGAATGGTGCAAGTCTGACAAGCGCAATATACCCCCCTCATACCATACCCCTCGTCTCCCTCGTTTGACGTCCCGATAATAATTGCTCGGTGGAGTTCTCGTGGCAGGAAGCTGTTGGTCAGACCCGAAGTATTGGAAGACAGTCGTGAAAGCACTAGGTGAGTTCCTTCACTCCCTCGACAATACTGCAGTGCGACTGAACGGTCCATGTTGTCCGCTGCAGCGCGTAGGTGTCGAGCTCTGTCCATATGCCACCCAAACCGTGCCCGCCTCGCGAGTCACCGCCTTTCATCCTCCGACCTCTAAGCCCGCAACCATGCCTTCAATCTCCCCGGCCTCGCCCTTCCTTTCCTTCTGACGCGGACCCCGCTCCTTCTCCGTCTCGTGTATATCCTGGAACAATTGAAAGACCCTTCCCGAATCCTCACGAGTACGTATCCGAATCACTGTGTTTTGCGCGCAACCGGTGTACCCGCCGATCTGACTGACACGCGCTGTTTACTTTTACTAGAGCACTTTGCCATTCCTATAACGTTGCCGAGTACAGGCTAGAACTGCGTCCTGGGCAGACACTCCCAGACCACATCAATATGCCCGTCCTTCGAGACGCGCACATGCCCACGCACGTCCTAGCCATTACCGACGCACCTGTCCTCCCAAGACTCCAACCGAACCCCGTCCCCATGCACCCCATCCTCGCACCCATTAACGCAGAACTCTTCGCCACGAAATTTTCAAACGACGTCGCTCAACTATCTTCTCTTTATACTACGCCTGGGTCATTAATGCCCGTGCCGTTTTGGAATACCAAAACCCTCTCGCAGGAAGTCACACTTCCCGTGATCCCTTTGGTCGCTCCTCACCCCGCGTCCCTGCCCCTACTCATCTTCTATGGTTTGGGCTTGCACCGCAACTACGAGCCGTTACCTTTGCCACCACCTCCCAGTCCAGGCTCTCCTCTTCCCGACTCCACCCAATTTCGCCCTCCTAGTAGGCGTCGCAGCAACGATACAGGTCCTCTCATAGGAACCAGTACAGGTCTCCTCGCTACCTATCTACTTCCCATACCCGTCATTGAAGAGTACCCCGCTGCCGACGTCATGGCCACCAAGATGTGCGAACTTTGCTCGTACGCAGAGCTGGAGACCTACTCCGAATACAACCGCGGATTGTGGCAGAACATCCTGTCTCTGGCACCTACGGATACGGACGTCATTGATATTGCGCGCATCGCGTGGAATGTCACGAAAGAAGCGAGGTGGCTTCAATCACGCTATCGGGAGTTCGAAACCCGTGGACGAC
>RWJN01000317.1:0-39872 GCA_004332605.1 Steccherinum ochraceum
AGTGTATTCATGCCCTGATTACACCGATTTGTTCGCAGTGTAGGCTCGACCTGGATGGCAACGCATCGCAATTCGCAGTCTTAGTCCTTTATCGACATCTGAGGTCTCACGAAGGTGTTTCTCAAGCAGTTTGTGAGTACTCTAGCGAATCTCGTGTGAGACTCGAAATGCTCCGGTATGTCTTTCACTCACGTTTCGCCGTTCGGTGCTAAACGCTGATGCTAGCGAAAGCGCATCAGCGGTTTTCTCTCAAGATGGCGAGGTTGAAGCTGTAATGCTCTCACCTATTTGGACTCAACCGATGCACCCCCATGCTTATTCGAAGACGAGAACATCCCTGTTCCAATCTGAGTGCATTTATGTCAACCAATGCTTTCGAAGTTAGGCGCCGCCGGACTACATGATCGTGTACACTATATTTCGTCGACCCTTTTTTACCTCGCTTTGCCGATCTGATGGCTTCATGCTCACCGAGGCTCACAGCATGTACGAACTTCCGTCATTTGCCCGCAAACTTGCATCTACGGCTTCTTGTCCGTAACGGACCGTGCAATACTCTGACTGCGCACTCTGGCGGTCAACGATGACCGCAAGTCAGAGAGAGAAGAGAATGATCGATTGGAATATGAACCGAAGGCGCAAAGTTGCAAGGTATGTGTCAGCTTTTTCTACTAGCTGTAGAGCTCGCTCTGACCCACTGTAATACTAGTATTGTAGGGCAGTACTTGGCCCAGTACGGGCTTGTTGACCCGCTGCGTATAACACAAACACGTTCGTCCGCCTGTTTGACAGCATATCGCATCCCGTTGTTCAGCACCATCGGCTACCGCGGTCATCACCGAGAATTGCGCAGTCGTTGGCGATCAACGCTCATGCGCTGTGCCTCTCAATGGAGCATCGAGCGACGTACTGAGTGGAGCTTTTGTAGTCTGCTTGCGCTGGTTGGTCCTGATGCTATATCTACGAGGTTTCGTTCGTCTCACATCTCACCGCACTCCAATACTCACCGGCCTCATGCAGACGGTATTGTGCTCTGGACGTAGTCGCGTGGTTGCCATGTTGATGACATCCCTCACCGTCCCGCATCCACCATGGCGAGTTCAAGCCGTGCCCTAGGAAAATTCGGTGACTCCACGTGACGCAATGCAGGGCCCCATGCTGCGCTCCTCGTTCACTCCTCGACTATAAAGTCCCCTCCATTCAAAACGGGTGGATGACAGCAATCTCTCCTTCGTCATAAAACGTGTCCAGTCCCAGCACCCTTCACACTATCCCGCCATGTTCGCCACCATCGCGCTCCTCCCTCTCTACCTCGCATCCACCGCTTTGGCGAGCGCCATCCCTACTACCAGTGTGGGCTCTGTGGTCACCGCGACAGCTGTCGGCACTCCTGTGCCCTTCTCCACATTCATTACGTCCGCCGCTACCACTGCAGCGAATTCCACGGATGCGACCACTATCAGCGGCACTCCCGTCCCAGTCACGTCGGCGACGGTCATTCCGATCTGTAGCGCATCTCCTACGATCACGATTACCGTTGGGAGCACCGCGGTTCCCAGCAGTAATGCTACCGTTACCGATGCTTCGACGTCGTTCGCCAGCGCGACGACTCTGACAATCACTGGAACCGCCGCTCCTTCCGTTGTCTCCTCAGTTTTCGTGAATGGTAGCACCTTCACGTTCGCCAGCAGCGCCGTTCCCAGCTCCGTATTCATTAGCAGCCCCGTCGCTAGTGGTACCGTTGTGAGCAGCGTCTTCGCCAGCAGTACCTTCAACAGCAGCATCGCGCCTAGTGCTACTGCGACTGCTGCAGACAACGCCACCACATTCTTCTACACTTCGGTCTTCCCCAGCAGCAGCTTCTCCACTACCCCCACCATCACCTCATTCCCCACCTCCGTGGCAAGCAATGCCACCGTGACCGTGGTCGACTCCACCTACTACTTCACTACGGTTGCTCCCTCCGGTACCGCAAACGCTACGGCGACCGTCACATATGTGCCGTCTTCCACTCTGGAGTGCCTTCCTCCGGTCACCACTGTCTATGCCTCTGCTTTCCCCTCCGGTTCTGGCACAGCATTCCCCTCCACTTTCACTTCTGACGCTGTCAACAGCACGTTCATCACTGAGCCTGTCTCCACGGCCACTGGCTCATCCGTGTTCACCACTGTGGACAGCGGCTCAGCGGCGACCACGACCGCCACCGCATTCCGTCGCTCTCAATTCTTCTGAGCGTTGATCGATGGGGAAGGGAATCCAAAGGGGCATAGTGTGGAGGGGAGTGTAGGGCGCATTTGAATGCGGATACCTCATGGTGATATCCCTTTACTGGGACAACGGACTCTTGCGATCGGACAATGTTTCATTTCCTTGCGTTCATGTTGGCTCACGCTACACAGCATGGTATCTATTTGTTACGTTTAGTACTATCTGTGTCTACATGCAACGGTCAAGCTCGTCTCGTCATTCTTCTTTCTACGCAGTAAAATACCTGTTTTTTCTCGAGTACTTTAGCTCTCGAGGCATCCTATTCTAATACACACCACTTGAGATCCAATCGAACGAGAGAGGACGAGCGACGCTTGCTTCCTAGTCCTGAACTCACATAATCGCGGCAGCTGTTCATGACTTCGATACACCTCTTTGAGAGAAATAATCGGCCATCATGAATAGCCTCCTTCACCGTTGTCGTTACCCATCGATCATTACAGTACGGACAGTATCTCACGGATAGCTTCTCCCACACACGATTCTTCGAGACCGAATATCAGGTGAGATGCCCAAGAACAGGTCCTTGGAGCGCACGAGAAGAGACGATCGCATCGTGAAGAACACTGTGACTCGTGAGATATTCTTCTCGCCTTCTTCGAGGTGAGCAACGCATTGCTTAGGGCTCGCGCATTGGCTCCACGAGCTCCTCGTAATCTCGAATATACAACTCAGTATTATCTGCAAAGTAATCTCAGCACTGGAGCATCATGATCACGAATAAGTCAGAACCGACACCCGCAGGACTGCTACGGAGAGTATCACATTAAGAACGAGCCTGGACGGTTCAAATATTCCCCCAGTCCTTAATACTACATACGGAACTCAGGCTATCTCGAAGAGGAATTTTTGCTGGACTACGTACCTTTGCGAATGTTCTGGGAGCTTGAAGTGGCATAAGCGACTAGGTGAGAAAGTTCGTGTGTGCATGAGAGTCTGACTCGTAACTTCTTCGCACTGAAGACAGACACGTTTGGTTCGCGGTTGGTCACCGAGTATGAAAGAAGTTAAAAAGTCATTTTCCAATGGGCTGGTGTGTATGCCAGTGAACCCAGAGTCTACCGTCAGCATGTTCAAGAACAAGCTTGTAGTCCACGATTGACCGTGGCTCGCTGGTCCAAGCAGAAGAGTAAAGAGCCTGGTAGAAACCCAGAGTTATCGACTCTGAATGCCACATTAGCTGAGATTTTCTGCGCTCCGCCGGACACTGACATTCTGACTGGACATCGCCAAGGGTGCTTCTGCCGTTGGGCGTTGAGATTGTAGGCATCTCGTCCGAAGGATCTGAGCGCAGTGAGATAGCACAAGCTGTCGATATCAAATATGAGAGCGAGGAGGAGAACAGAGAAGCCTCCTTGAGAGACGAGCGAACATGATTTGAGTGAGAGATGCCAAAAGGATGCCGCAAGAAGCCGCAGACAGCCGCATAAGTGAGATTTGCTTAGCGCCCATGATGTGCTGGCAACGAGCTGGCGTCAGCTGCCTTGAACTCGAACTCGAGCACAGGTGAGTCGAAGTACGCTCAAAGTGCTGCTACAGACCTCTGACACGACTGTACTACTGCCTCAAGATGTCGGTATACTTCCCAAGCTACAATGAGACGACATTACCTCCGAGGCGTCTCATGCAATGGCATTCCGATTTGTCGGAATTCTGAGAACTCAGTCTTGTCCACCTGGGCGTACACGATTCAACACCTTTCAGAGACCGAAAGACACGAAAATCTCACCCTCCTCTCACGAGACATGGGGCAATGTTCAAGAGATATCACACACGCGATAGGCTTGCCAACCAGAATTCTCGCCGTTTGCCTTCAGCGGCATCCGTCCTCAATAATTACCGGGTGAGCATCTCTTCTTCGTACTCACTCCCCTCTCCGCACCCCCCCCCCCTCTCGCCCTCTTTGTTTGTTCCCCCTCTATTCTGATCATGGCTACTTTGACTGTGACAGAGAAGTCTCAAAAACTGCGTGCGGCAGTGAAACTGTTGAATGAAGCCTCTGAGCAAGTCATCAAAGCTTGGGAGGCGGACGAATCATCCTCTGCGGTAGACGGTGGCGGAATCGCTGTCCCATCTCAAGAGCTGTACGAAGGTCGACGCCTCGTCCTCGGCACCGTCGGCGTCTTCCTGGAGCTCGTCCAGGAGCCTCAAGCCCGTTTGATGGAGATGACGCACGAGTTCTACGAGGCTCGCGCTCTGCAGATAGCTGCCGAGGCCCGTATTCCCGACCTCCTCGCTGAGGCAGACCTCAAGGTCGGTATGTCAATTGAGGAGCTTAGCCAGAAAACTGGCGTCAAGAACCACAAACTTTGTGAGTGCCCAGTTGCCCCGTGTTGGCGACATCGTACTGATCATTTTCTTACCTTCAGCGCGCGTTCTCCGTATGCTTTGTTCGGTTCACATCTTCCAAGAGATCTCGGAAGGTTTCTTCGCCAACAACCACGTCAGCCAAGTTCTAGTGAAGAACGACCCGTTGAGGGCTTTCGTGCTGGCTTTGTATGTCTTTCCTTCTATCGAGGACTTTTATAGTGATCGTATTTTATTAGGGGATATGACATCTACACTGCTTCTGTCAAGTTTCCCCAGGTTCTCTTCGATCCCATTAAAACTCAAGCAGAGACGGACTCCGTGACTGCCTTCCAAGATGCCCACAACACCACTCTTACCAGATGGGATTGGCTCGAGCAGCCCGAGATACTATCAGATGGTACCAGTCGACCTCGTAAAGAGCTGGCCAACTTCACTATGGCCATGCTTGGGGGTGGACGCGTCATGGGCCCTCCATTGTACACCGATTTCCCTTGGGCAGACCTCGGACACAGTACTATCGTCGACGTTGGTGGTGGAATTGGTATGCATATTTCGGTCAATCTACGGCATCTTATTGCTCAAGTACGACTCCGCAGGCGGCATGAGTCTCGACCTTGCGAAACGGTACCCAGACCTCAGCTTCATCATTCAAGACCGTGAGCCCGTGCTCAAGCAAGCACACGCCATCTGGTCGAAAGAGCTTCCTCCAGCCATCCAGACCGAACGCGTTCGCTTCGTGGTGCACAATTTCTTCAACGAGAACCCAATCAAGAACGCCGACATTTACCACATGCGTTACATTCTGTGAGTTTTGATGACCTTTGTTTGTTCATACGACCGCTCATCGTCTGTTTTCCTTCAGCCACGATTGGTCGGACGACGACTGTGTTGCCATCCTCTCCGCCATCCGTCCAGCCATGGGCCCGAACTCCCGCGTTCTCATCTCCGACCAGGTCATGAACACCACCTTCGGCACCGCCGCTCTCAAGAGCGCCCCCGCACCTCTTCCCGCCAACTACGGCTACGGCCACCGCTTCCAGAACCTCCGTGACTTGAACATGATGTGCTTGTTCAACGGCCGTGAGCGCACAGCGGACGAGTTCGCTGGCTTAGCTGCACGCTCTGGATTGAAAGTCGTCAAGATCTGGGAAGTAAGGGGCATGGTGTCCATCACTGAGATGAAGTTGGCCGACCCGTAGATTGCTCTCTGGGTCATTTTACGCTGGTATGTCCGTTTGCTCTCTCCATGGCATTAGTTACTGTTGTCTCACGTTTTGACGGGAATGGGACGCAGTATCACTAATGCAGGTTCACACGACGTGTTCAACCCACGATGTATTCACTCGGGACTGTATTGTAGCTGGATTCCTCTCCAGGATTTTGTAATGATAGAAGAGCTGAGCTCACGCCGTGTAATACCCATCCAACATCGTACCACCTCACAAGCGTTTGTCTTAGTCTTGAACACAATCTATACCGAACCATTGCTTGCAGCGACAAATAGAACGCAGCCTGCGAGCAGTACTTCGGGGAGAATCTCACATCGCACCCGAACGCGAAGGTGCGAACACGTATGGCGCGGAAAGTGAAAGTAAAAAGGGTCCACACTTGACGATACGGAGTTTCGGGCCACTCAATCCCCCTTCCTCATCTCCGTTATCCACACGTAACCTCTGCATTCCCATATCTTCTCCACCCTCAGCCCCGCCTTCCTTGCCAACTCCTTCCACTCATCCGGGCCTCTTTCCCGTCCATTGAACAACGTGAGCATATTCAGATCGCGCATGTTTTGAAACCTGTGAGCGAATCCGTAGTTGGCGGGCAGGGGGTATGGCGCGGGTGTGACTGTCTCCGTGGACGACCTGCATGTGGGGATCATCACGGCATCTGAGATGAGAATGCGGGAATTTGGACCCATTGCGGGGCGAATGGCTTGCAGGATCTTCACGCAGTCTTCATCCGGCCAGTCGTGCCTGCGACGGAGGGGTATGTTAGTAGACAGATGAGAGGGGATCGAATAGCACGTACATAATGTACCGCATGTGGTAAACTTCGGCGTTCTTTACAGGCTGGTCGGTGAAGAAGTCGTGTGGGAGAAGCTTGGTACGGCCGATCTGCAGAGCCGCGGGAGCCTGCTGGTTCCATACCGTTTCCGCTTGCTTCAGAACGGCGGGTCTGTCTTCGATGACAAACTTCAGATTTGAATGAATCTTTGAAAGCTCTAGAGAGAAACCGCCTAGGACATGTCACTACAGAGTCGCCAATATTATGATGTGAATGTACCAACGTACCGACTCCTCCGCCTACATCGACTACAGTCGCGGAGCCCAGATTTTGCCAGGGATAATCTGAACAAACGTGAGTTATTGAATTTTGGCAGCTGAAGGTAAACGATCAGACAAACCGTAATAGAGTGGCCATCCCATGGCTCTTCCACTTCCCCACATAGCGAGGCCAAATGTTGCTAACTCACGCTTAGGCTGGGTAGATCCATCGTTTCGCTTGATCGGCTCCTCCATCCATTCGAAATATCCCACCTGCGTGCCATGAGCAGCTTGAAATGCAGTCTGCAGTGCTGACTCGGATTGAGTCTTGACTGGATCCAAGAGCGTTTCGGGGAGTTTAGTGGAGGCGGTATAGTTAGCCCAGCCCCTTCAAAGGTCGACGTTGTGAGCCACAGTCAACAAAGTAGTCAAGAACGAAAACTGACATCACCAGAATACCGGCACGCAAAGGGTCATTAGCCACAAGGACTTGGCTGACGACGTTGTTTGCGAAGTGGTTATAAGACACTTCTTGGAATACATGGGCGCTGCACAAGGTCCTCAGAACTCGAGCTACGCAAGTCCAATCAGCTAGTATTAACGACGTTAAAGACGAGCGTACTCACCGATCTTGTGCTCCTTGATCCCGATTCTACGACCGAGGTCATCTGCAGACATCCCTTTCTCGTGGTCTCCCGAGTCCAAGACGTCCGCCACGCGAGCTTCCGCCGCGATATGCAATGCTCGAGCTTCGTAGTACACCGCCGCCATCTCCATCAAACGCGCCCTCGGGTCCAACACCAGCTCCGCACAGACCCCCATCGCGCCCTGGATCGTCCTCCTAGCATTGAACAGCTCATATGAGGGTATGAAGAAGTTTCTATCCACCTCCTTCGTGCTCGAGTCTCGCTCCTCGTCCTCCCAGTGCTGTATGACGATTTCCGAGGCTTCCGTAAGGAGCGTGATGGCAGCGCGAAGACGCGTCGCTCTGTCTTTAATTGACATGTCAGCGCGTCGGAAAGCGTCGAATAAAGGGTGAACTGAATTTGCGGTGGAAGCGACGTGGCAGGAGTGTTTGCTTATTAAATATCATCGGAAACAGCATTTTGAGTTGCTCTATTGCTCAGCTGGATCGATCCACGACGATCGCAAAGCTAAAGATAGAACAGGTAATACTTATTCAAGTTGAGTACCGCTCGAAAAATCGAGTAATCCACATACCTATTGCTTGACTGCACTCAAAGGCGCAATCACAACGGGTGACGCGTTCCTGCAAGAAGCGACATCTTGAAGTGAACAGTGCGGTCAATGTAAGCCGAGCGTTTGGTGAGACAAATGCGAGTACGAAGATCGGTCAGAGTATGGTGCAGAGTGGTGTGCGTAAGTTAGATGTCGTTGTAGAGCGAATGGAATGGTGGTGGTAGAGGAAGACCCCACGGCTCCCCACAGTGCCCTTGGAGCCTCCGGACTGCGGCCTTGCTAAGCGCTTCCCCGTCTCTGTCACGGCCCTTTTGTTAGCCAAAGGAAGAAATGCGGCGTGAAGCTCGAAAATGCCTTGAAGTACGCAAGTTTGGTGATGAGGCCAATCCAATCCAAGTACACTCATGTACAGGCCTCAGAAATATCTGATTGGTTTACAGACTCGCAGCCTCGCAGTTTGCTTGTAAGTATGCAGTGTCAGTGCTTCGATCGATCGTCCCTCGTCGGAAGAGATAGCCACACAACAGATTCGAGCTTAGATATATTCCCGAGTATAGCGACACTACTCAGTTTACAGCGGTTTGCAAAAGTAATGGCAGTGGATCGGGGCGAGAGAGAAGAGAAGAGAAGAAAAGACTTGGTGAAAACAGCATCTCGCCCCCTACGACGTCATAGGCGCTCGGGACTTAGTCCGATCGCGAGCCCGGTGACGCAACGCTTCCCCGCCCTCTGCCCTGCGTCGAGGTCTGTTTTCACCAAGTCTTTCGTCTTCTCTCTTCTCTTCCTCGAGGCGTCCACTGCCATTATATTTGCAAACCGCTGTAAGACGAACGGAGACTCTTTGCTTTGATGAAACATCGAAGCTTACAGATATCCGTATCCTGACATTCAAGTGGTTGTTCGAATCCCGGACGGGCGGCGTATCTCGGCGTGTATCCGGAGTTGATTGTCCAGGTAAACAGAGCCAAACACTTTGTTTACGCAATGAATCTGACAAATCTGGAAAACATCGAACTTAGTTGAATGAATCGCGCTCTCACCGGGTTCACGTTGATTCACCTTCAGAACCATCGCGCAGTCACATACATAGCCTCCGCTGGCTTCAAATTGAAGCCGGTCAACGTTCATCGGGATACTATCGAAAGAAGACCGAGGCTGTTCGAACCTCGAAGATCTCTTCGCTTTCCTTTGCTTGGCTAAGTGACGGTGAATGCTCAAAACAAAATCGCTATGTGAGAGCAAAAATTAATACTGTACACGGTAGAAGTGACAATTGACTGATAGAGTAGGACCGGAAGAAAAAAGAAAGCCCGGAATCCAGCTCGAGCGTAGACACGACACAACCTTGAAGGAATGCGAAGGTCACCAATATCGATGATGGTCAGGAGGGAGGTCAATGAGCGCCATTCTGAGCATCACGATGTTAGAACTCATGCTAGACCACTGTCATTATCAAGAACGCCGGTCAAGACAGTCAGAAAGCGATCACAAGAGCAAAAGAATCAAGAAACGTACCCCGTTTCCGATGAGCACTTGCGCTCGCAGCCCGATAAGCATGTCGATTGCTTGCTTGACATATTCCTGTTCTCGCGTCACGATGAGATCTCGACTGCTTTTGACAGATCCCCAAGTCTTGACGCCTCTCAATGCTTCTTTAACCTCCGCAATAAAATCGGGTCGACCATTCGTCATGATATAGACGTTCTCCAGGTTTCGCCCTGCAGAGGTGTGCAGGATCTCCCGGACTCGGTCTGCAATTTGAGTTGGAGTCGGGTAGCAACGCTTAAAGTGCTCCGCGCGAGCCTCGTCCGTGATGTTGGACGTACCAGCCCCAGGGACAGCAACGAACTGATCAGGAAGTTCAGGGAAACGGTTGAACCCTTGCCAGTTGGCACCCCAGTTGAGCAGATTGACGCAGTGGTCCTCGTAGTCACCGCGCCGAATTTGGAGGACGAGTAGACCGCCCAGGGCGGTGTAAGGGTACGTCTCGCCGTAGTGGCCCGGGTGAACGGCGCTGGGCGGATGGATGAGAGGGATGTTCTTGGCGTATCCGGACTCGACGAGATGCGACCACCGAAACCCAGTAATGATAGGTGATTTGACAAGGTCGAGCCAAACGGCGAGCACATTGGTCGTTCCAAATGTCCTGGTCAACGAGTAAACATGAGTCAGTCGCATTGAGTGTAAGCAGGCGATGGCTGCGACGCACCACAGAGAGAACATCTGCTGAGAACCTTCAACGACCTCGATACATCTGTTGTTGGTCGTTTCCAACCTCTCCAACCATTTCTCGACGAGAATGGTAGTGGGACCCCAGACGTATTGGTCGATGAGATCAGTCCCTATTATTTTCGCGGGATTGGGGCAGACGATGTCGAAGTATTCCTTCCTTACTGACCGCGGGGAGTGGTCAATGCCAGGAAATGGACCGCCAACAATGGGACCTAGGAAGCCATGACTCGGTCCAACAGTGATCCTCGAAGCTGTTAGACATGACGCACCAGCAAGTAGAGCCGTCAGTGGTATTCGAGAAGGTATAAGATGTCCATGATAGTCGGAGTACTCTGGGCCGTGTCGATCCCATGTGTAGTTGTCGAAGACGAACCTGGTGGCGAAAACGTGGCATCAGTCTCCATCTCTTCGTCATTGAAACAACATGAGGCTTACGCGCGACCATCCTTGTGAGCTAGATAGGCGTCGAAAATGAGCTCTTGCATAAAGTTTCCCCAGCCAAATCCTACGGTCCCGTCGTCAGTCGGGAAGGTGCGGATTGTATGGCAGACGAGGGACTTACCGCCATCCAGGTGTGCAGATACCCATAAGTACTTTCCTTGACGCCCTTCGGGGTATGGCAAGCCAGGATCGTGTTGAGGTAGAGCGAGTTCCTTCGCGTGGTATTTTTCGTAGAGTGGAGGGTATTTTGCGAGGTGGCGTTCGTAGAGACTGTAGGGTATCAGAAGGCAAAGGGCCACGATGAAGGTCACGAAGACGGCTTTGAAGCGGCGAAAAGCAAGAAATCTGAGGAGGTAACTGCGAGGCCATAACGTGAAGGACGTTCGCTGGTTGACTGGAGCCGGGAGTGGAAGACTCGAAGTATCGGGATGGGATGGAAGGAGCTCGTAGGCGGCAGTGTTTCTAGCCATGGGGTCTGAGTTTGAGCCTGCAAAGAAGAAAATGGGAGAACGCCTGCGAGTCGGTGGATTCTTTTTGAGCATCACGCCTACAGGCTTCAACTCGCCGTGGCAATATAATTGTGAAGCTGCCAAAACAGGCTGTGGGGTCGTCCGGATGGTGTCTTAGGCGACTATCGCAGTCCACATTTCGGCCGGGATAACCCATATCGCATGACCAAAAAATCATGATGGATGACTGTAGCTTCCTACTGCATGCTTGGAAGTTTTTCGTTCCACTCCCTGCGCAAGGGTGTAGAGATTCCTAGCGAAATTTGAAGCCTGATGTCCGATGTCCAGGGAGCCAGTCCAGTTTCATGCACGATGATCTATCAGAAAGGACAAAACAAACTCAAGATGTAATCAGCGGCGCATAGAAAGACAACCTTAACCAGCGCTCGAGCACGAAGGTGTCCGAGTACGATAGAGACTCTTCCTGTAAAGGGTACAAGCGCAGTATGAGACGGAGCCGCGTCTTTGGACCGTGGACGTTACTCTGTGCCACGTGGCACCGAGGATACGATCGCGCCGCTTCGAATCTCCATAGCGCCCATATGGATTTAGCAGCTGCAGTGCAGCTCACTGCAACTTCGAACAAACTTCGCATTCGATTACAAGTAATTTATGGCCCTGGAGATAATCATGCACTGTAGGCAGTCCCCGCCGATCCGGCCGTCAGCCAGCAGACGCAAGGAATCTGCAAGCGATAGCTGTAACACCCCGCAGATCTTTAGTAACACAGGACATCGGGAGGAGCAGGGGACATTGCTACGCAGTGACGGGTTGTAGCACATCTTAAGGGTACGCGAGATCGGAAGAGCTACGCCCATACTGAAATTGAGAATCCGGAAGGCTCGGCTCCGTCGCTCGTGCCACCTCAAGAAGAGAACCGAGCTAAGAAACGGGGTCTCAGATTTCCTGTCAACGCCTGTAAACCCGCACTCTCGACGCCGCGGATTCAACATACCCGTGACTGCGCTCTGGCTTGGTGTATTCGTTCATTTTGTTCACCGATATATCAGGCCGAGGGCATGAGGTAGTTCGGGTGTGGGGGTAAAAACTGTAATTTGTGCACTGGCTTTCTGTTCTCGTTCTATTGAACAGTGGAGAAGGTTAACGCGTGAATATCGCAGCCAGAGTAAGGATGTCCATATGCTCATAGAACGATTGCGCACCGGCGTGAACTTACCGTCGTTACAGGGCTCATGATCATGGCACTGATCAAGGTGGGATTCAGTTCACTTGCATAGCTTCAACAGTCCTGTTACTGCGCAGTTGTCGTAGATAGCAGCGGCAAACCTTTGCCAAGCTTGCTCAGCAAATAATACATGAATGACGTCGACCAAACTCTAAACCTGGAGAGATTTATCTGGGTTTTGTGATCATCTGAATTCCGGCTGTCTTCAAGCGATTATGCGAAGCAAGTATGATGAAGATACATGGAACACCGATGTTAGAGCTCGTTAGAGAGCAGCGCAAAGTTAGTCTAGTCAAATCGCAATTATCCATAGCTCTAGTTAGAGCCTACGGCTCCTCACCCCTCAATCTTTCCTCCTCATCTCCGTTATCCACACGAAGCCCCTACACTCCCAGATCTTCTCCAACTTCAGCCCTGCCTTCTCGGCAAGCATCCTGAACTCTTCTGGACCCCTCTCTCGTCCATTCAGCAATGTCAGCATGTTCAGATCACGGAGGTGCTGGTAACGATGAGCAGCCCCGTAATTCGCGGGCAATGGGGCGGGTGCAGTGGTGAAGGCGGCAGAATCAGACGAGCAAGTGGGAAGCATGACGGCGTCGGAGATGAGGATGCGCGAGTTGGGTCCCATGGCGGGACGAATGGCCTGGAGGATCCGGATGCAGTCTTCGTCTGGCCAGTCATGCCTGGAAGTAGAAGCTTAGCAGCGGGTCTGTGCTACGAAGGTTGAGAAGTTGTACGTACATGATGTACCGCATGTGATAGACTTCAGCGTTTTTAATGGGCTGTTCGGTGAAGAAATCGTGTGTCACGAGCTTAGTGCGCCCCGTCTTCAAAGCATCCGGGTGTTGCTGATTCCACACTGTCTCCGCTTGCTTGATCACGGCCGGTCTGTCCTGTATAACGAACTTCAAGTTGCGATGAACTTTGCACAGCTCGAGCGGAAGTCCTCCTAAGACATCGGTCTTGTCAGAAGATTCACTACAGTTCCGTTAAACATCACGCACCTACGCCTCCGCCTACATCGACAACGGTGGCGGAGCCTAGATCTTGCCATGGATAATCTGGGTAAGAGACATTAGGGTCAACCACAAATTCTGAAATGCAGCGGCAAACGAACCATGATGGAGCGGGACACCGAGAGCTCTACCGCCGCCAAGCATGGCAAGACCAAAGACGGACAAGTCTCGTTTTGCTCCAGTAGTGCCGTCAGAGTGCTTCACAGGCTCTTCCAGCCACTCAAAGAAATGCAGCTTGGAGTTTTGTCCGAGTTGGAACGCAGTATCTAACGCAGAGTCCGACTGAGTCTTTTTGGCATCCAGAAGCACGTCCGGGAGCTTGACAGATGCAGTGTAGACAGACCACGCCCTGTGATCGAATGCCGTCAGAGCGACCGTGGATCGAAAGTAGTTTAGGTACGAACATAGTGAGAATGAACGACCGCAAAGGCTCGTTCCCTACGAGGACTTGGCTGACAGAATTGTTTGCAAAATAGCCATACGAAACCTCGCGGAATACATGCGAACTGGCGAGAGTCCTCAAGATTCTAGCTACGCGATATGCAACATCCAAGTCAGCAGCCGCCTCTCATTACCGGGATCGCTGTACTCACCAATCTTATGCTCCTTGATTCCCGTCTTACGACTGATCTCAGCAGCAGTCATACCCCTCTCCTTATCCCCCTCCGCATCCAATATATCCGCCACCTGTGCCTCAACTGCAACATGCAACGCCCTGGCCTCGTAAAATTCCAGGGCCATCTCCATCAAGCGAGCCCTGGGTTCCAACACCAGTTCGTTGCAAAGTCCCATAGCACCTTGCATAGTCCTCCTGGCATCGTGCAATGCGTGAGAAGGCACAGAGCTCCCATCGGACTGCTTGGTAGTCGGACTGCGCTCTTCGTTTTCCCAGTCCTTGATGACGACCTCAGAGGCTTCGGTGAGGAGCCTGATGGCTGTGCGAAGTTGTTGGGCTTTCTGATCTGCGGTCATATTTGCGATGGACGGAATCGAGGGGTCTGGAAAGTTTGGCGAGAGGATAGGGCGATACCGAGATCCTATATAATAGCGATGTCCATAGGGGTAGTCGGGTAATCTCACCGAGGAGCTCTCTCATCTCGTCTGGAACGGACCCAAATCAACTGTTATAGAGTAGTCGTACGTGGTCAAACCGACGATGCAAATATGAAACAGCGTGGCACCTACCGAAACTATGGAGAGCAAGGTATGATACAGCGTGAGCGTACTAGCCAGTTATGCGTCGACATTGGTGAGAAAGACCGCGCAGGCGTGTGTGTCGTGTATTGAAGATACGGGCATCTGTTGTCAAAGGAATCTCGTGAGGATAAGGGAGTCATTTGTGACTATACACTGAAGAGCTCTTGAAGGATCGCGACAACGCGAATGACTGGAAGGATGAGATCAAGGACGATATTGCAGTGATGTTCTCTGCGCGTCCCGCACGCACGCACCCGATCCCTCCGCGTCGGCGGCTCAGATCTTAGATGCCGATCAGCGGCTTGGCACTATCTTCGCAGTCAGTATCTATCTGAGTTTCTCTGTCGTATCATCGAGTCTGAGAATTCTCTGCTAGACCGAACTATGCATTGCTGCCAGAGTCGCGATCTGCAAGCAAGTCTTGAACGTTGAATTTTGACCGCGGTTGGCCGAACGGGGCGCCGGCAACGCGGCGGAAACTCAAAACAAGCCGGCGGGATCGGTCCGAGGAGTAAACAGAGGGTATCACAATGCCAAACAACCCATTTACGAAGCGAAGGTGAGCGCGGACTCGCGCATCATGCGATTCTTAGTTTATCACACAACTTGAACGATCTTGTTGGCCAACGACTGCGCGATCGCCAACAGGTTCAGCATATGTAGGTCGAACCTGTATGGATACGTAAGTGGTGCCATATCACAGATTCACAGTGAAGTGAGGACGATGGCGCAGTCGCGTCGCATACTCGTCTAGGTTTCAAATTTCAGTCCGGGAACAAGACCTCCGGACGCCACCTCGCTTGTCTCGGGGTGCGCGAATAATATACGGAGACGACATGGGCTGACGGGGAAAGGTTCGTTCGGTGATATTAAGGTTCACCAAGTCACCAATGCCACGCGACGGCCGGATGGGATCAGAACCATATTACTTACGGTGGTGTAATATTATACAACGACATGCACGACATGCAGAAAACACGACTACCAGAATCGATGATGGTCGGGAGCGAGGTCCACCAGTGCCATGCGCAGCATTACGATATTGGAACTCATGCTTGACCACTGGTATCATCAAAAAGCACCGAAATCGTGAGCCAGACATCGGTCTGAGAAGGCCACAGAGAAACGTACCCCGTTCCCAATGAGCACCTGCGCTCGTATCCCGATGAGCATGTCAATCGCCTGCTTGACATAGTCCTGCTCTCGCGTGACGATCAGATCTCGGCTGCTCTTGATAGAACCCCAAGCCTTCACGCCTCTCAACGCCTCTTTCACCTCCGCAATAAAATCCGGCTGGCCGTTCGTCATAATGTAGACGTTCTCGAGGTTCCGCCCCGCATCGGTCTGCATGATCTCCCGAACCCGATCTGCAATTTGGCCTGGAGTAGGATAACACCGCTTCAAATGCTCTGCTCGCGCCTCGTCGGAGATGTTGAACGTGCCTGCGCCAGGGACGGCCACAAACTGGTCTGGAAGTTCTGGAAAGCGGTTGAACCCTTGCCAGTTGGCTCCCCAGTTGAGAAGGTTTACGCAGTGTTCTTCGAAGTCACCACGCCGGATTTGCAGGGCGAGGAGACCTCCGAGGGCAGTGTAAGGATACGTCTCGCCGTAGTGGCTCGGATGGGTCACGCTTGGTGGGTTAATGAGAGGGATGTTCTTGGCGTAGCCGGCCTCAACGAGAGGGGACCATCGGAAGCCAGTGATGATGGGAGACTTGACGAGGTCAGGCCAAAGGGATAGCACATTGGTCGTCCCAAATGTCCTAGTGAACGAATAGAGGCGCGTCAGTGGCGTTTGGTACTCGCAGGAGATGGTTGAGACGCACCACAGAGAGAACATCTGCTGTGACCCTTCGACGACCTCTATGCACTTGCTGTTGGTGAGCTCTAACCTCTCCAGCCACTTTTCGACGAGAATGGTAGTGGGACCCCAGACATATGTGTCGATCAAGTCGTTTCCTTTGATTTTCACAGGATCTGGGCAAACAGTGTCGAAGTACTCTTTTCTCACTGAGCGCGGGGAGTGGTCAACACCAGGAAATGGACCGCCAACGATAGGACCTAGCGGACCACAGCCAATTAGAAAACGAGTGGTAAAAATGTGAGTCCTGACGCACCAGCAAGCAGTGCCGTCAGTGGTATTCGAGATGGTATGAGGTGACCGTGGTACTCTGAATATTCTGGCCCATGTCTGTCCCACGTGTAGTTGTCGAATACGAAGCTGGTGTGGTGCAAATGAACTGTTAGTATCTATCAAGGGTTGTATGAAAATACGACTCACGCGCGACCGTCTTTGTGCGCCAAGTACGCGTCGAGAATGAGCTCCTGCATGAAATTTCCCCATCCAAATCCTATCACCTCATGATGAGTCGGCTGAGTCACGCGACTAGACAGGGCTTACCACCATCTAGGTGTGCAGAAACCCATAGGTATTTTCCTTCACGTCCTTCGGGGTACGGTAGATCTGGATTGTGCTGTGGCAAAGCCAGTTCCTTCGCGTGGTATTTTTCGTAGAGTGGGGGGTATTTCGAAGCATGTCGTTCGTAAAGGCGGTAGGGTATGAGGAGACAAAGAGCAAGAAGGATGAAGCCGAGGAAATATCTGGCACGGCGGAAGGCGAAGAGTCGTGAGCAAAAATTGCGAGGTCCCCAGGAGAAGCGGTCGTGTTGCACGGCCGGTGTTGGAAGTGGAGTATCCTCGTTTGTTGGGAGGAGTTCGTAGGTACCGATTGCTCTGGCCATGATGCCACGGTCTTGCCCGGCGAAGTAGAATATAGGGGAACGTCTACGATTCAATGGACTCGTGTTGAGCATCAAGCAATGAAGGTGATGGAGGGGTGGGTGAGCGGTCAAAATGAGATTTTCGAAGTCCGTTGGATGGTCGTGTGCTTGAGTGGAGAGCCACTGACATTTCCCGCCGCGGCTTGGGTCTACCGCATGACAACAGGACAGGTGATGGGGAGTTGCAGTTTGCTGGCCAGATGGTCTCCAATTGGCGTCCAGGAAAACAACATACACCGTCGGATATGCACGCGATGCGTCGCCGGGGTGCGGCACAGGATCCCCCAAAAGAGGAAATCTGGATGCGAGAAGTCAACGGCCATCTCTGATTCTCTGCCGAGGCGATTTTGCGCAGCCAATCGTATGCGTGCTGTTTACAAGGACACTGGCGGCGCTAGGCTTCAAGTCAGCAGACGCAAACAGTTTTGTTTCATTTTGAAGCCAATGCTGGAGTCAAGCTGGAGTTGACTCCAAACCGAAGGCAATGGATTCCCGCGGGAATGGACCCGATATTGCAAGAGGAAGATCGGGGATCTTGAATGAACGAATGCCTGTCCGAAGATGACCGTGCGTGTGGGTATCTCAAACTCACTGGCCACCTTCGCGAGTTTAGGGTTTGCCAGATACGGATCCACGTGTTTGACCGAGACGACTTCAGTCTTCGGAGACGCATCGCCCATTTGAGCGCAGTCGGGCCTGAGATACACCACGGCACGATCATGATCACAATCACCTCGGACACAAGCTCAGCTGGATGCTCACCATTGATACAGAGCGTCCACATATAAGCTCGTGCTGGCGATGACTGCTTCCGTTTCGCCATCAGCGGCAGCCCAAAGGTCAATAGTATCCGAGTCCAGTACTTGCGATGGCGTCGGGGTACAGTATTTCGCAAAAAGAAGATGCTCGCAGTTAGCGTATAAGGAAGGGTACGTCACCGACGCTGAAACCCGAAAATCCGAATCGAGTAAGTCGTTTCGTAGCGCGATGAGTCATGAGTCGCGTGCCACGTGGCAAGTAGACGCTCGATAGAAATCTTGATCTGCTACGTCCATCTCCCTCCACAGCTCTCAAACTTCAAGGCCTCGTCTTCGTTTGTTCTGTACTCAGATATCCTCAGGGCCGTACAAGACAGAATACATTTAGATCCTCGGAGCTCTGGTTGATCTCGTAACCAAGCGTGACAGGGTGGGGAACTGCAAATCTCCTCACCTGCGCAGCAACATCCCAACATACTGCGCTCCAGGTTCCGCACCGCTTTCTGTACTATAGTCTCCAAGTTCATCAACAACTTCAATATGCCCGGCCTCAATACCCAGTCACCTCGCAAGCTCGCAGGTTACGACTTTTACCACAAGGTCTCAGGTAGCCCGACGTTCGTCGTGGCGCCGATGGTAGACCAGAGTGAATTGGTGGGTGTGTACAGTCTCTGATTTGAAGGTGAATTTACTAATTGTTTGCGTTGTATTAGGCGTGGCGAAGGCTGTCACGGAGATATGGTGGGCAGGTACGGTCTGTCTTTCGGAATGCGCACCGGCGTGAGCTTACCGTTACTGCGTCGTTGCGCAGCTCATCTACACACCGATGATCAACGCGAAGGTTCGTCGTTGCGGCATGCATTCGACTCCACACTCACGCTCTCTTCTTTCAATCTGCTATACCCTGTATCACTGCGCAAAAGATGTTCGCAGAGGGCAACCGCAAACCGTTCCGCGAGCAAAACTTCAACATCGCCTGCGGCGAAGAAGGCGGGCCCGAAGACCGACCGCTGATCGTCCAGTTCTGCGCGAACGACCCGGACCAGCTGCTCGCGTCCGCGAAGATCGTAGAGCCGTACTGCGATGCCGTGGACATCAACTTGGGGTGCCCGCAGGAGATTGCGAAGAAGGGCCATTATGGGTCGTTCTTGCAGGATGAGTGGGAGTTGATTTATAGTCTGAGTGAGTGTTTATCATCGATTTTGTTGAATGTGGGGGACTTATGGATTGGAATGTCAAGTCAATACACTACATACCAATCTTTCTATACCCGTGACCGCCAAGTTCCGTGTATTCCCAACCGTGGAGAAGACAGTCGAATACGCCAAAATGCTCGAACGCGCCGGAGCGCAGATCCTCACCTGTCACGGCCGACTACGCGAACAACGCGGTCAACGGAGTGTACGTAGCACCACCACATTCTCATTCTCCTGGGTAGTTTACTAACAACACGTCCGTGTCTACTCAGGGTTTGGCAGATTGGGACAAAATCCGCGCCGTGAAAGCCGCCGTTTCCGTCCCAGTGTTCGCGAACGGGAACATCCTCGTGCACACCGACGTTGCTCGATGCCTTGCAGAGACGGGTGCGGACGCTGTGATGTCTGCTGAGGGGAACCTCTACAATCCCGCGATCTTCCTCGCGTCTGCGCCGTCCTCATCGTCGCTTTTGCCTCCACCTACCGCGTCGTCTGCCTCTCCGTCGGAACCCACCCAGGAAGCAAGCACGTCAGACTCAAGTACACCACCCTCACCACTACCACCCTCCGAATCAGACCCAACACATCCAGAAACCCCCTCAACCTCAACTCCACCCCCACTCCCCACCCACTGGCACATCACCTCCCCCCTCACAGGCTACCACCCCGCCCACACCACCCTCGCCTCCTCATACCTCGCCCTCCTCCTCTCCCAACGCACCCCCACCTCCCCCTCCGCCATCAAAGGGCACCTGTTCAAACTCATGCGACCCGCCCTGGGCCGCGAGACGGATTTGAGAGAGAAGTTGGGTAGGGTGGTGTTTCCGCGGATCAAGGGAGGGAAGGGGGAGGAGGCGGAGAGGAGGGGCTTTGAGGAGGGGGTGAGGAGGTATAAGGAGGTGGTGGGGGAGATGGAGAGGAGGATGTTGGTGAGTGTCTTTTATCCACATTTATCATGTATTCCTTCCACTGACCACACACTTCCTCTCACAGCGCGACGCCCACGCAGCCAACGACAAAACCATCTGCGAACTCGTCTACCTCAACCCCGACACCGGTCTGTACACCTTCCCGCACTGGGTCGCCCAACCATACGTCCGGCCTCTACCGGTCGAGGACGTTCCCAACAAGCCGCCCAAGATCCCAGTCGCAGTTAAACGTGCTCCTGCGGAGGCAGGTACGTTGTGTGCATGAAGTTGTTGCGCGCTGGTGGGCTTATGATTTGGGCAGATCGGGCTGTGGAAGTCGACGAGGTCGTCGCTGCTACCCAAGCAGACCAAGCCTCGGAGCCGGAGGAGGGAGCTGCTGCTGCAGCAAAACGGACAGCATACGACCGGAGTCCGGACGAGAGCACGAAGCGACTCAAACTCGCTGACGAGTAATTTCACTATGGCTCAACCTGCGTCTTCAGTTGTAATGCAGCTAGCTGCATCATGATCTTGCTCTCCCCACGCATTTCACACGTCAGTACAGATGTCCCTCTATCATTCATGAGTTATCAGTACATACATGGCCTACATACATACAACCATTATAGACTACTACCCATCGTCCTCGTCCTCGCATCCACTTGATGCAAGAAACAAAAGGCGAACACCCGTTATATCCCGCCCCCGCCTAAGATATACTCGATGGCCGCGTTGACGTTCCCGCCCGTAGCCAGGAGCGCGCGGACGTTCTGCGACGCGTTCGTGAAACCCATGTCTTGTAGTTGCTACGAGACCACACACAAGTGTGTCAACACCTTCTCTTCACTCCGACACAGAAAAGAAGACGGACGGACCTGCAACTGAACCTGGAACCTCTCCTCCGGAGGCCTCGCATCCGCCGGGGCAGCATTCGCACCCGCACCACCCAACCCAGCACCCAACCCAGGCCCCCACCCTCCAAACCCACCAGCTCCGAATCCTCCCAACCCACCAGCTCCCGCACCCCCAGCACCACCACCAAACGCACCCAACATCTCCTGCATCAACGCCGGGTTATTCAACATCTCCGCCATGGGGTTCCCTCCCGCTGCCCCTCCTGCTGCTCCTGCTCCCCCCGCTGCTGCGCCGCCAGCTGGTAGAGGTGGAAGACCAAACGCGAACGGGTTCGAGAAGTTGTTAGTGGGTAGGCTACCCGGGTTGACGGGGTTGGTGGCGGAAGGTGTTGAGGGGTTGGCGTTGGGTTGGGGTTGTTGGGCGGTGGAGGGGAGACCGGGTGCGGGGAAGCTGCCTGGGCCTGTTGCTGCGCCTCCGGCGCCGCCGTTCATCATGCTGGACATTTGGAGCATCATGCGGAGGGTTTCGGGGTTGGACCTTCACAACAAGAACAAAAACCCAACGCCCAATTAGCTCGTTTATTCCACGCGAAAACCGAAAAGAGAACGAGAATGAGGAGAGGGAGGAGAGAGGACGTACATCATCTGCCTGAACCGCTCGCTCTGGAAGATCTCGCGCACTTGCGGGCCCATAGCTTGGAGTTGGGGATTTGAGTTGATGAGCTGGTCCATGATGGCCGGGTTGGACATCACGCCCGCCATTTGCTGCAGGAACTGCGGGTTGTTGAGCATGCCTTGCATCTACCCGTCAATCAACCAGTCAGTCAATCAGCCTATGAACGCAACAACGCTCCAAAAGCGAAGCACACGCACCATATTAGGATCATTGGGGTTCACGCCCATATCAGCGAACGGGTTGAGCCCGGCCATGAGCCCGTACCCTTGGTGGCTGTTGAGCTGGGTGAGCGGGTCGTGCACGTTCTGGCCTGCCTGCATGGTAGGTAGAGCTTGTGGTGCGGCGGAGGCGGACGAGCCGGCGTTGCGGACGGCGCCTTTGACCATGTGGATGGTGTGGGTGGATTGGATCTTGTATACGGAGAGGAGATCTTCGTCCTGGGTGGGATGTACGTGTGGCGCGAGATAGAGTCAGAGAGAAGGATGAAGGGAGACTGTTAGGAAGGCTTACTTTCAAGACGCGTCCTGTTTATTGGTGTGAGCTGGAAAAGAGAGTACGAGGAGAAGAGAGGACTTGCCAGAGTAGATGAGTCTCTGACGGTCGGCGGGGACATCGGACTTGTCAGCGATAGCCTGCTTGAGATCGAGGACAGACTTGTCGGTGGTGATGGTGATCTGCAGCTTCAGCTCGCTCGGTCCTACGTGTGTGTCAGCCTCGTCCACCCAACGCACGCGGAGAGAGACGGACCTTTGACGTTGATCTGGATTTCTGAAGAGTCGGAGGCCATGGTGAATGCAGAAGGGATGATGCAAGACCGCGCCTGGAGAGCGCCCAACGGCCCCGGCGGGGTGTTTGGGGGTGTTTGGCGGCTGCTTCGGCTTCTCTCCGACCCCAGCCAAGCTGTCTCTCTTCTTCTCGCACCTTCTGCTTCTTTCTGGCTTGTTCGACACACTGCCCTGCACCACTCACCCGCGACAGCCGCGACGTGGAGGACGCGATGGATGATGGGTGGTTTCCGGTGAAATCAGTGGACGAGGATGAGACGGGAGATGGTCTGGAGAAGCAACGTGTCATGGACGAGGTACACTTGCAATATATTGATTTCATCTCACTCAATTACGGAGGGTGCTATCACTGTTATTCACGCGATGGAAAGTGAAGAGGCAGACGAGAACTTGAGCGATGGAGAATGGTGGAAGAAGTCGGAAGAGGTTGCCCTCCCATAAGCCATGGTGAGCATCGAACGACGTCATCTGTTTCGAGCCGTCTGACATACAGTGCAGAAGGCGTCGTCTTGGGGGCATAGGGTCGATGACGCGTTGACGAACGAGGACGACGTTGGGGACTGAAAAAGAAGCAGAAGCAACGACTCTACAAAACCCCGAGTGTTTCCTCGCCGTCGTCGACGTCCCTCTTGCTCTTCAACCACCATCTTCACCCCCACGCATCCCGCCGCCGTCCAAATCGTTCTTGACGCGTATGTCACGTCCCGAATCTCATACTTACCACAGCTGACACGCTCTTCGCAGACGAAACCGACGACAATGACCGGTTCCGTCAAATTCGACATCGGCGGCGTCCCCGTCAAACGCCTCAAACTCTCCAACCTCCCCGCCAAACACGACTTCAAAGTCGTCTACCCCAGAACCCCCGGCTCCGTACGTCCTCCCTCACAGAACGCGTCTCCGCTCCTAACACTTACACATATACCTGTAGATCGACCCGAACAACCCACCATGGCCCGCATTCCGCGGGTATCACACCTACTCCTTCGCCAACGCGACCATGGGCCACCGTCTCCCGACCATCCTCGGTAAAGCCATCGACGACGTCGTCCAGACCCTCAACGAGCTTTCGGACGAAGACATGATCGTCGACTTGGTAAAGTGCATCGAGCGCATGGCGAGCTTGAAGGAGGAGTTGACGGAGCATGCGCTGTTGAGGCCCATCGTGGATGATGGTGAGGCGGACGTGGCGCTGTGGAATAAGGAGATTGCGAAGTACTTTCGGGGTGGGTGATGTCGCTGGATGTACTCTCTGTGTTTGGATTGTTGATTGTATGCGCTTGTGTATTAGGCAAGGACTTCATGAACGCGCCCTGGCTCTTCGCAGAGGCCTACAAGTACCGCCGCCTTCGAGAATGCTTCAGCATCAGCAAGCATTGGTCCACCTACGACGTGTTCTTCAGACAGAAGGTGCGCTCTCCAGTTATGATTTGCGTGAATGGACAATTGACGCGTATATATCCAGTGCGACACCTTCTCGCGCTCCAACGACGCCGTGTTCGAGCTATCCACCCGGTTCTGCGAGCCTTTCAAGCAGGATTCAAAGCAGTCGTCCGCGGACAACCTCGAATCTCTCCGCCTCATGTTCCTCGAGCTCACGCAAGGTACGTCCCAACCCCAGCCCTAACCCCCTTCACCCACACTCCTTACTCACCGCATACTCCCCAGTCTGCCTATGGGGAAACTCAACGGATCTCTCCCTCCTCATCAACATGACCGAAGACCAAATCAAGGCTCTGCAATCTACGGGCGGCGAAGCCCTCGCTGAGACAGAGAAGAACATCCTTGGGAACCATATGGCGCGTTTGTGGGAGGTCGTGCGGGATTTGAAGAGGGATAGTCTTGATGGTACGGGGGGTAGGATTGATTTTGTCTTGGATAATGCGGGGTTTGAGTTGTATTGTGATTGCGTTTATGGTGCGTTCCTCTCTTACTCTTCGGAACGCAACGAGAGTTAATGGGATCATCAGCGGACTTCTTGTTGCAGAGCGGCTTGGCGAGCACGATCTACTTCCATGGGAAACGTTACCCGTGGTTCGTCTCGGACGTGACGAAGAAAGACTGGGAGTGGCTCTTGAACAGTATGGTCTACGGCCAGCTCTTCCCCAAGGCGACGGCCCAGGAGAAAGAAGGACTGAAGAGGCTTGGGTTGAGGTGGAAGGTGCGTACATGCGCTTTCACCATGCTTCCTCTCTTCACGATTCTAGTGGTCGATGCTGACACGGATGTACGCGCAGAAATACGTGCAAGAAGGCAGATGGGTGTATGAACAGCACCCGTTCTGGTGCACGGGGTACACGTTCTGGGAGATGCGCAACGAAGCGCCAGACTTGTTCCTCCACCTGTCCAAGTCGGATTTGGTGATCTTCAAGGGAGACCTGAACCACCGGAAGGTCTGTCCCCCATCCACCTACCTCTCTCTCTCTCTCTCTCTTTCACTTTGCAAGTTTTCTAACCTCAAATGGTAGTTGACGTACGACTGCGCCGCACCCTACGCGACCTCGTTCGACGTCGCCATCGGGCCCATGGCCTCCAGCCCCGGCGCACCGCGCGTGTGTAGCCTGCGCACCATCAAGAGCGACGTCGTCGTCGGGCTCGGGTCTGCTGGGGATGGGGATGGTGAGGAGGTAGGGGAGAAGTTGGATAGGGAGGAGCCTGGGTGGAAGATTAGTGGGAAATACGTGAGTGGCTCTTTGCTTTTGGGTTTGAGTTTCAGGTGGGTGTGCGTGGGTGCTGATTGATTGGTTTGGTTTGGTTTTAGGCTGTGGTGTTGTTGAGCGAGGGAAGGCCTGGGGAAGAGGTTACGTTCGCTTGAATGCGAGGCCAGTCCGCCCTCTCCTCGCGATTCTTCATCAGCTGTCTCGTGTTTCCGTGTGTTATGCAAGTGGATTTCGAAGATACCCCTTCAAAACCCATACCCGTCTTACCTTGTATCTTGTGTCTTGTTTCTGTGTTTTCTCTGGTTTCTCGAGCTGTGTACTATAAGGCTGAATTTTGTAATTGGTACAGAAACTCGACGCTGTACACGCTGGATTCTTGGAAGCGGCGTACCCAAACGGAGGGCACGTGGTTGAACTGACGTGCCTGGTCGTTGCACTACAACTTCTACTGGCACTGGCAGTTCCTCGCACTAGTCTAGTACTGTGATCATGCCGCTGGATTCATACTCGATTCTCTCTCTTGTTGCAGACGAGGTCCAATCCGAGGACGAAAGGACGCCCATTCCGAGCAGGTCATCAACTTCCCGAACCCATAGTTTATGACCATCCACCTGCGATTGCGCATGCTTTGCACTTCAGTGGTGCAGGGCACGCGTTTAGTCGAATCACGGCCCACTTTCCTCCTCCGTCGCAAACATGACGTCGCCCGTGAATAGTTCTCCCAATGACTTCACTGTCACATTTTGGACTGTTCTCGTAGTATGTGTCCCTAGAATCTGCCTTAAAATCGTAATTAACATTGCATCAGAAGAAACGCTCAAACTCCACCAACAATACGAGCTCGCTCTCCTCAAAGAAGCTCTCCATTCCCACCTCACACCTTTCTCCTCCACTCTTCACTTATCCTTATCCAAAAACACCGCTACATGCCCCGCCGTCACCTCCGTCAACTCGACATCAAAGAACTTCTCCTCATCGGGGCGGACGACTCTGGCGTACTCCGGGTCGGCGAACACGGCGTGGATGAGCTCGAACGACGCGGCTTCGAAGATGGCGCAGCCCCAGTACGGGAGCGTGTGGCGGGGGTTCTGGGCGTTGGCGGCGGGGGTGAAGTGGAACTGCAGTAGTAGGGTGCGTTGTGCGTGAGATGGAGAGGCGTGAGGACGGGGAGAGGAAGCTAAACGCTAAACGCACTTGTTCGTATCTGAGGAGGTTCTGCTTCACGATGGCGAGCGACATGAACAGCGGCCCGTGCGTGGTCACCCAGTAGCTCGAGAATTCGTCGAAGGAGGCATCGGGTTTAGGGTGCAGGAAGGCGACGAGGCGGACGCGGTCTTTGGAGAGTTCGGGCATTGATGGCTCGAGGGTTGAGGGAACGGACTAGGCAGATGCATATGCATCTTTCCGACTGGCGGGAACCTTATAAGCTGTCGGTCTGAGAGAACAGGTCAGGTCGTTTGACTCAAAGACACCACGAGTTCTACCGGCCGTGTACGTTACCTCTAATTCGAGGCTCGAAGAAAGCTGATGGCAAAGACAAGTCAATCGTGATCAAAACAATAGGAAACCGTAGAAGGCCGAGTGCTATACTCCGAGAAGTTCGGGAAAACAGAATGTGGTCATGCATCGGAAGGAAACGCATGCGTGTGCACCTCTAGGAATGACATGTAGGAGGTGAGTCAATATTCCAGATTGTGGTCAGTTGTCTTCGGAAAGAAGTGGGGCGGCTCGGCTTCGGGGATTAGCTCACCGGTCTTCAAGAACGAGAGGAAGCGCCGACGGTGTCGGCCTTGACCTTGCGTAGCAGCTTGGAGTTAGAGTGAACACTGAGTAAACACGATTGGATTGACAAAGGGGATATGAAAGCAACCGAGCGAGATAGCTACGAGTACTATAGGCTTCGGTGGTTTGTTCACGTTATGAGCCAGAGTTGGTCGTAGATTGTTCGGTCTACTGGTTTGGGATTAGATTACACACTTGAACTCAAGCAAAGGCACAATAAAAGAGATTTTCAGTTTTAAGTGAGCCAAGGGCTGCGCGGCACATGAGAGACCATTATCAACAGTGTGATGAGAGGCTGGACGAGCGGATCACATTGGACTTCTGAGTTCTCGAGAAGTTGGGACCTGAAGACGAGGAAGCACAGAGATTCAAAGTCCCCATGTTTACGCTGCCTGCACAGGTGTGGAAAGACGTTATAGAGACTCGGACTAGACACAGTCATAAGTCGAAGAGAGCGGAGGTGAATGTGCTGTACTTCCTTCAAAGTTCGTACATGAAGTCGAAGAGTAGGTCAGTTTTGGCTTCTACGATGCAGCGACTGTGACTGAGTAATCTTGTCGTGAACACCTAGTTGCAAGCAGTGAAGTGCATCAACGCCGCTATGTGAGTGCACCATTGTGAAGAAGATAGTAAGTGGTTCGTAGCAGACTCCGCAGGATATTGTTGACGAGAAAGATGTTACGCGCATGGACGGATGCAATGGCGTAAGGGGCTATAATTGAAGCGGCGATAGAAGTTTTGTAAGAGATTCAGTGCGAAGCCGACTGTGCCGTTAGAGTGCCGGAAGTCGCCGTTGTCAAAAGTGGCGTGGGGAGATCTCGGGGGTAAAAGCAAGATCGATTTTTCAGTTGCAGTGACCTTGCTACGCAAGGTAATAGTAGAATACCGGCTCAAGGCCGCCATGCTGCCATGTTCAACCGCAGCCGCTGCATCCACACACGCGAGCATGTATTCAGTACTCAGAGGGCGTAAAGCGGTCCTGGCACAGCGATAATCAGCAAACGATGCTTCGTTCTCATGAGATACTATGCGAACTCACTTGTCCGTATCAGCTCACCAGTTTGTGCATGGGTGCATAGATTCACGCGTGCTTAGGCTACCCCGGACCCAGACTCCTCGAAAGTGCCACTTGAGTAGAACGCGTCATAAGGCGATGGAGGGCGCGTCTTTCACTGTGCAGACGCCTTGGGCGATCAGAACATAAGGTGGCAAATGTCTTCATATGAGGGACTAGTAACGTCAAGGGAGAAGGGAAGAGGTTCGTTACAAGTGTCATCCACAAGGCTTGAACGTTTGTTGGAAAAGGAATTCAAGAGAAACGTAGTCAACTCAAAAAAGATACGCAAATCCCAAGGACTTCTTCGTATAAGTCGAGAATGCTCCGATGCTAAGATGTTCGACTGCTCAGTGTCCTTGACAACGCGCGCGCAATATTCGTAAGACTCACGTTCTCCTCATGCTGACCTGTCGATGAACACAGCCGACTTCCCGACTATGATTTCCATCTTGCTTCTATCGAAGACCATGGCCTCGTCAGGGCAAATGATGTTTTGATAGCCCGGGTCGTCCAAAATCGCCAATATCTTTTCAACAGACTCCGCCTCAAATATCGCCATGCCGTAGAAAGGCTGCTTGAACAGACCCTTCTTTGCGAGCTCTTCGTTGGCAGGCATGAGGAAGTGGAACTGTACATAGTATGTCGCAGCATGATGTCAGACTGGGTTGTACAGGGAGCAGATGGAGAACGCTGACCTGCTCGTACTTCAAGAAGTTCTTCTGTACGAATGGAAGATTCTTGAAGAGTTCACCATGGGGTCCCCGCCAGTATTCTGAAAATTCCTCGAAGGAAAGGCCTTCTTTGGGAGGAAGCATGCAATAGACGCGAACGCGGTCGGGGACGAATTCACCAGTGGCACTCATGGCGGTTTGTCTGTGGAGATGTCGTTGTTGGCTCCTAGCATATCTTGCTGTCGAATATATACGTGAGCTGAACTTATGACGTCGGTCTGAATCACTTATACGACGCTAATGAGCCCGGTCGCCGCCGATACTTCACGCCTGCGACCGAGAGACATCTGGAGAAAGACATCCAGCTGCCGACGTTTCAAAGGTTCCCAAAACGCGCACCCGATAGGGGCACAACAGGCGAGCGGTCAAGACTTCCTCATGCGTCAATCTTGTATGTGTGGGGGAGGTGGTAAGAAGCTTGCACGTCGGGCTCAATCTATGATCTTGCGCGGTGGCACTGCAAGCTACGCGTGAGATGGCCAAGGGCAAGCGAATGGAACGTTGTGGGTCCATGTGTACGACATCCGAGGGCGGAGCGCCGATAAGGCGGGATCGGGCGGGATCCAAGATGCCAAAATGCCAAGACAGTGGCCGTGAGCCACCCGGAGGAAATAATCGTCTGCATTGCCACGACAAATGCGATGTCCGGCATTCAGTAATGTAAGACAGTGGTGCGTTTATCAATAGCGGAATAAGACAATATGAATTCCTGGGGGACGGAAACAAATGTGAGCGGTGGACATGAGAGTTGAGATCGAAGAGCACACCTTTGACGGTCCGAAGAAGCGAACCATGCATCGACTTGCAATTGGAGCTTCTAATCTGGTTCAAGCTTCAAGCCTCTACGCCGATCATGGTGGTGTCCGCCTGCAGAGGAATGGCGTCTGCGCCACCAATCTCTACCTCCATCTCTTCTTCGTCCAAACCGAACATGCCGTCGTCCATCTCTCCCAGCAAGTAGTCTACGACGTAGCTCTCTTGCACTAGCTTCTCCATCCGAGCGAGATGCCGCTCGGTGTAAGGTACCAGGCCCTCAATCAACTCCCGCAACGCCGTCGACCCGCCTTGATCTTTACTGCTTGACTCCGAGAGTACGTTGTCGGCTTCATAGGCCTTTATGATGTCTTCGGCTGCACGATGTTTGACAATCGCGTGCAGAACCTTCTGTGCAACCGCGCTTGTCTTGGCGTTGGCGTTCCAATCCCGGACGTAACGAAGTAGGCGGGTGAGGTCGGAGCCAGCTAATGTGCGCAGGACCTCGTCGACCGCGGCATGCCCGGTAATGGACGATGCTTGCGGTGAAGGTGTGGATGACGCCGACGAGATACCTTTGAAGAGATTGAGTAATCTGCCGGGCTGCTCCATAGCAAGCGCCAGTAAGATTGCGTTCCGGTAGTCGTTGAGAGAGATGTAATTCAGGAAGTCTTGTTCCCTACGCGACCATTCAGTGGAATCCCTTTGAGTTAGAAGAGAAGACGAAGAGACTCACTTAAGCACGAGCTCCGTGCGTTTATTTTCCTTTTCGACCTCCTGCTCTTCTGTGCAGTCTTCCCAGAACGTAACCACGGAGTCCGCTGCGCCGGATACAATCGTACGCTCGTCTGAGCTCACGGCCAGCGCCCACACCTGTAAGTGGCGTCAGCTACGGGAGTCTCGGAGAAAGAACGGAAGGACACGCACCTTATCTTCGTGATTGTCCATAGTGGCTACGCAAGTCTCCTCGCGGACGTTCCACAGCTTGACAAGTCCGTCACTCGCCGAACTGACGACCTGCATCCCGGCGTTCAAAAAGTCCACGCGTAATACGGAGTTGGTATGGCCCTCGAACGTCTTCACGCAGGTGAAATCGTCTAAACTCCAGAGCTTTACCGTCTTATCAGCGCTACCCGTCGCGAGAACGCGCTCCGCACGACCAAAACAAACGCTCCATACACCCCTCTTGTGGCCCTTGCATGTTCCGACGAGTCTAATTTCTCCGCGCACGACCTTGTTGCCAGAATAAACGTAGTCTATCTCCCATACTTTCGCCGTTCGATCTTGAGAGCCAGAGGCGAGCAATCTGTCATTCGGTGCCACGTCGAGCGAATTGATATCCTTCTCGTGGGCTTTGTGTGTGGCCAGACTTTTGCATTTTGTCGGTTGCGCGGTGTCTGCAGAAGGAGGGACGAGTGGTACAGATGAAAGATCCCACATCTTGATCGTCCGATCTTGACTTCCGGTAAACATGAAGCGGAGACCACCCTCTTGATCTTCCGGCTTCGGAGAATCTGCACCCTTGCGAGACATAGCGATGGCGCCAACACTCTCCGCATGGCCCTCGCAGATAGCGACGCAGCACCATTCTGGTCCGTTGGAATTGGCCGTATCTGCATTGGTCAAAGCTGGGGCCCATATGCGAGCAGACCGATCTTTGCTGCCGCTGGCGAGTATGCGGCCCTGCGCTGACCGATCTAAGCACAGAACGATCTCGGAATGGCCAGGGAGAAGGCGAGCATCCAGAGAGGATGTGGAGTAAACGCGGATAAGAGACGAGTTGGTGGCCAGGGCGACATGGGTATCGTGCGAGTGAGGAGTCGAAGACGAGTAGGGCGAAAGGAAGGTGGAGTCGACAATCTCATCGTTGTATCCGATCAGTTGCCGTGTGAGAGAGCGGGTGCTCAAGGAGTGAAATAGAATGTTTTGATCGCCATGCACAGATACCACCGTGGCTTTGGAGGGTATGTATCTGCAAAGAATCGTCAGTGACTTTTTGTCGTGACAGAAATAGCGTAAATACGCACATAGCATGGGTTACCTGCCTCTGCTCCTCCTGCTCTTCATCCACTTCCTCTGACTCTTGACCCAGTGTGAAAAGGACTTTCCCTTTTTTCACATCCCAGACCTTAACAACGCCCTTCTCTCCGGCAGTGTAGATGTGCAACTTTTTGGGGGTAGAGGAGGCCCCTGCGACACTTTCGTCTTCCGACCGGAGGATCCCAACAGCTTCAACCCGCTCTAGAACTGGGATAGTCTGAACGAGAGTCGGTGCGGTGTCTTTTCCCTTTCCTTTCGCTTTCCCGGTTTTGCCCTTTGCGCTATCTTCTGCCTGAACGGTCAGATCCCAAACCAGAACGACCGAGTCTCTACCCCCGCTGACGAGCCATTTCCCATCTCGAGTAACGTCCAACCCTCGAGGAACCGAAACGTGGCCTTCCAGAACAGCCTCGGGTTTAGCAGCAGCTCCTGAACGCGCCGATGCGGAGGAAAGATTGAAGATACGAATACGGGTGTCGACTGAGGCGGTGATTAGCTGCATTTTTGGTTCCTGAGTGATGGAAGAGGGATCGAAGGGATAGTTGAAAACCAGTGCGCTGACAACGCCACCGTGCCCCTTGAAGACGTGGGTGACATATCCGCGAGCGATATCCCAGACTTTGACGACGCCGTCAGCAGAGCCGGAAGCAAGGTAAGTCGAGGTAGGATCCGTGGTGCAGACGTGAACAGGAGCTTCGTGGGCACGGGAGATTATCCTAATGGGCAGAACCGGTTTTGGAAGAGGTTCTGAAGTTTTCGGGAGCTCGAAAATACGAAGAGACAACGACGACGTAAAAAGCAGCAGGTGCGAGGATGACGGTGATATGCATAGTGCCGTGATGGATTCAGAGTCCTATATCGCATCATCAGTAAAATTTGTAGCTTGAGCGAGCAAGCAATAGCGCACCCCCGCAAAGCGACAAATCTCAGTGCCTCCTTCTATGTCCGTCAAGATAGCGTCCTCCCCAACACAAGTCACTAGCTTTGTTCCATCTTCCGAAGCTGCGACCGGTCCTCCAGTGTATAGCGGGGCTACGATTCGAGCTTTTTTAAAACTGTGTCTCATGTCAGTCAAACTAACCAACAGACAGAGGACTGCAATCGTACGCTGTTTTGAGCTTGGATTTTGGCGAAGTAGAAGCCATCGGACGGGAACACAGGATACAGAGCAAAAGTTTTGGAGAAGGTGGCGGGCGTCTAATCGCAAACTTTCTTGTTTGTCCCTATTTGAGACTGCGGTGCTCGGGCCGGCAGTCCCTTCGAACATGTCAAAATAACAAGAGAGAGAACAAAGAGAGAACGCCACGGCTACCTCGACCTCAGAATCACAGTACTATGAGCCCTAGGGTACACTTAGCAGTACACAATCGCACAAATGAGCGCACACATGTCTGTAGTAAGTACATGTCGTAGTCTGTATAGACCGCATCGTACAATCAACATTGACTTCCAACTAATTAGCGACGATATTAATAGTCGAGTTCTTCGACGACTTGCTATCCATCTGTGTGCCATCAGCCCACTCTGGGTCCATCTTCGACTTCCCACTACTGCCCTGCGAAAAGTCTGTCATCTCGTGGGTCTCAACATTCACGACGACCTATAATCGAACGTTTGAGCGACCGTTCGATCTACGAAAAGCTCTGAAATGTCTCGTACCTGAGGGCGCAGTGAAATGTCCGTGGACACGAAGTTAGAGACTTGCGGCTGAGAGTGAATCAGTCTTGGCTGCACTACGGCTGCAGGTTGTAACTCACATCTCGCACCGAGCGCTTGTGCCCGCCGGAGCTGCTGTAATGGCTTCGATCACCAGTTGCTCTCGAATTCAGAGTAGACATAACAGAGTTTGTGTATCTGATGAGACCATATGAGATCAATACTGCCCGATAGTCATGAGTCAGAAAGGACGAACAGTTTCACGAGGGTATAGTTGAAGGCTGTTGATTTCGGGACATCAATAAATATCACGAAGAGACCCAGACAATTGCTTCGTAGAAGCCAAAGGACCCACCTATATGAATGCCTTTCGGCTAGATTTCGCTCAAACTTAGATAACGCTCACGCTGAGCTTGTAAAGACATACCGTTGACAGGTAGGCAACCACATCAGCTAACGCAAAAGCAGAGGTGATGAGACCGTTTGAGACGGTGACTATCCTCGGGAAAGCATGGATCAGTGAGCGACAGTCTGAAATAACCAGAAAAATCCAACGTACGTCTTGTAATCTTGCTTAGCGCAGTGTCAGTCAGTGAGAACCCTGTACGAGACTTGCGCTACGTTGGCATTAGCTTCTATGATTAGACTGTGCAGATATCTGGGCACGTACCAAGTGCAATAAGAGAGTCGTCGTGATGAGAATATCGCACACCGCGGATCCTACCAGCCACAAGACAACGATAACCTTGAGACTCTGGAACTGCGAGAAATTCGGGCGCATAGCAACCGCAATAGAGGTGCCAATCCCTGAGACTAGAAATCAAATTTAATGAACGCTCCTTACTGCTCCATGGAGCAACTTACGGCCTGCAAGTAACGACGTCGCTATGACAGTGGTGACGAGAAAGGGATTGCGCAACAGAACCCATATACGCCATGCATAGAATAGTTGCACCGACATCGCGATGATGCCCTGGAGAGACGCGAACGTTCGCGGTGGCACAGCGTGCTGTCAGTAATATCCATGAAGAGGTGAAGTCGAACTCACCGCCATAGACTCCTCTGTTCGTCCACCGATCATAAGTGTGAGACCTCGACATTGCTCTGCGATGAAGGCCTACGATTTACCTGTTTCGAACACTGGGCGAGTTAGTCAGATACGAGATTGGCTGACACAATGATTGGCAACACATACACCAGTCAGCCGTCTCGAGCGCGGCAATGTTTCCTGAAAGTTCTCAGAGTGAGCGTATGTTCACGGCAGGCTGTATGAATTTCGCAGACCAAAGTTATTAATGAGCACATTATAGATCCAAGCCATGTTGAATGCGGTGTTGAGAGTGTCCGCCAATAGAAGGAATCCAACCTTGAAAACGACACAGTAAACAACCCTGGGCACCAGTAAAGGCTACGACTAGACTCACGTAGCTTTTCATCCACTTCGGATCCCTAGAGACAGAATTTAAAGGGTCAGCCATGCACCGAGGCTTGTCGTAGAATCAGTCGCACCGTTGATAAAACGTCCAGTAATTGATGCATTGCATAAGCATAACTCCATACAGCCTTATTCAAGGCAGTCTAGGATTCAGCGTAACCTTTCAATTGAATGCTGGAATGACTAACATGACATTCATGAAGATTCCGACCAGTGAGGGACCATGGCTAAATGCCAGTCGATCGTTAGCATTGGACCAGGATCAAACGACAGCGGACGTACGCAATTTGGGCTATTTGCCCACCGTTCACGCCGTCCATGTCCCAGCTTCGAAAGGGGAAGGGGCACCGAGCTCTGGGCGATAAACGCAGGGAGAGAAATCTGTCAGCCGTCATTCCTTCCTCTAAGCGGGTAATATAGGATGCATAAAATCACTGCCAGATAAAATCGGTCCATCACGAGACGACAATCTGGCGCTCTTGAGCGATGCTCGGACCTCTGGAGGAAGAGAAGCCCTGGAGGGCAGGATAGAGTGCGCCTCGCTGATATCGGATGGAGAACGGACTCTGGTGTTCGAACTTCTCTCTTTCCATCATCTTCCGTTGTTCGGCGATGCCCCCGTGCGAGCCACAATGCTGCTTCTTCCGATGCCCTATTTGTGTCGGCGCCCAGATGAGTGACCATTGCCACCGTCGTGATTCTTGTGCTGCAGAAACATCCACGATCCAAATGACGACGACCCAGCATTGAGTTGAACTGGCGAGCGCTGCAGCAGCGACTGCTTCCATCAGAGGAGAGTGGCCATACTCTGCATGAGACGCCTGAAGCTCCGATGCCCGAGGCGGAATAGGAAGACTCCGTCTCGCAAGCCTGATTCAAGGATACGAGCTTTGTCCTGGGATGCGCACACCGCGAAGGGGCTGAAACGTACTTTGCCGGCAGCTCATGAGAGCGTTGACAGCCATCGTAGGCTGCACTTGTCCGATTTCATTATGATACACGATGTTGTTTTAGTTGTTGTCCGACCTTATAAATGGATCTCGCAGCGACGACAAGCTCCACGAGCGTCGCTCGTGAACAGTAGAGCCTCTAAGACGCTGAGTTAGAATCTCACGCTGCCTTCCAAAGGGGAAGCAAACACGCACGTCTTGATTCGGAACGCCACGAAGCTCTTGGGATGAGCCATGAGCACGGTACGAGCGTCCGGCAACCACACGTGTCATTGACCAAGGCACTGGTTCAGCTGAGTGCTGCGCGCAATATTTGACCGCAGAGCTCCTTCACATCTCCATCTGAACCTCTCATGAGGAAGTGCGACAATCGCTGGAATGGATCAAACATTTATATCAAGGGAAGCTCATACAACCACCGTATCACGTACGTCTATCAGACAACGACGAGGTTTGTGAAGAGAATAGACTGAAATTGATCGCAAGCATAGCGCCGACGTAGCCGGTCACACAACGCCTTTCAGAATATCTGCCACTGAGTGACAAGATACTGTGAGTGGAGAGCAAAAAGACCTTTCCAAAGGACTTACTTTTCTCGCCAACACCATAGGCTGTTGCTACCGTATGAGCCGCAATATGGAGGGGAACAATGGACAAGTCGGCGACGCGTACGTTCTTGGTGCCGTACACCTGGCCATACGGAGCGACATACGTGAGAATGCTCAAACAGCTGCCTATCCAACGAATACCACTCACCCTCAGATGCGGGTCCACGCAACCATTCTTCTCGCGCGGAAGCATGCTTAGGCTGCCGATAGCATGGAAACAGGTGCCACAGGTCTTCCGGAGATAATCTAAGATTCAAAACGCATCCATGTAAGCAATTGACGGAAGACACCGATGATAGCTGGACGTTTGTATCCATCATCACGTACCTTTGAGGTCCTCGTCGCTGGTCGCATTCGGACCAGGATCGATCTCACGCACGATGCCAGACTTGAGGGGCTCCATGTGAGCGAGCTTTCTGACCAGCTTGATGTGTTCCACAAGCAACTCAAGATCTTCGCGACGGTTCTCAATTGGCGTCCGTGTATCGGATGAAGAGACACTTACCAAAAGGCACCTCGAACGAATGAGGATCTATGTCTGGATGTTCCAAGGGATCTTTGCTCTTGGCATGCTACATAGCGAGGGCTAAGTCATACTCTGACAGAGACCAGGAGACTGGACGGAAACGTACAATGGTTCCCCTGACAATGTCGTCAGCGCTGTGCAAAGAGAACCAAGGAGATATGCTCTTACCGTGAGAAGGGATGTTGAAGCACGTATAAGAGGCTTATCTGCACGACATTGTCAGGTCGGTAGTATTCTTGGATGAGAGATTGGTGCACGAACATGGTTATTATCTGGTTCTGGGATGGCTGCGGCGCATGTCAGCAACAAAATTCATCCACTTCGAACACAATGAAGAAAGGCACTGACAGATGAACGTCAAGAACCCAGGAAAGCCAACGACTTCCATGTCTGGCAGCGTGTCGTCCAACAAAGTCCTGAGCTGGATATCATACTGTTCAGCCAATCCAGGTCGAAGCTTGCCACTCTTCTTAGCTTCTGTGACAAACTCAGTAACACGAGCATGGAATGATTTTGCTCCTTCAGGATTGGCCAAGCTAAGAGGAATATATCCGAATGAGGTGATACCAAACTGGTGTCGGTTCCTCTGGCCTTGTTCCCTGTGGTGCTGAGGTCAGCGACAGGAAGACTAGGAGAATGACCATAACGTACTGGAGCTTGGCTTGTTCTGCCGCAAATTCGGGGTTCCGGAACTTGTCGAAAGTTTCGTGAGGGACAGAGGGGTCCAGTTGCATGGACACACCTATGGTGAACTCGTGTCAACAATATGACTGGCCCAACATGAGGAGGCCACCACATACCGCCAAAAATGTGGTCCTGAACGTTCTCGCCGACGCCTGGTAAGGCAACCTTAACGGGTACTCCGATCTTTTCCAGGATGTCAGGCCGGCCGATACCAGAAAGTTCAAGAATCTGCGGCGAGCGGATCGTCCTACACTAGAGCGTCAGGTTAATCAATGATGACAGACGAAAAGAGCACTCACCCAGCAGACAGAACTATCTCCTTGCGCGCGTGAACGACATAGGTTTGCCCACCATGAATGAACTCGATTCCGGTAGCTACGACATCACCTCCCTCCTCCGGGTTCTCGAGCACAAGGGGACCCGCAGTCGCGTTGAGAAGCACCTTAATGAATAGCGTACATCAGCTCCCTGAAAGTTCAAAACATGTATTTCATCCACTTACCTTGAAGTTGGGTTTGTCTTTGTTCGGCGTATAAAAAGCGGTCGCTGAGTCAGATCGAGTGAATCCCTTCGCGGGGTCAACGTGAGATGAACCGATGAACCGGCCAGTAATCTGCGCAAAGAGCCGGCCTGCATGAGCATCTGTATCGTAATACACCGCACAAATAGACACACATCACCGCCGTACGGATCTTTCACCAGCTTTGCGCCGAGTTTCTCCAGAGTGTCCAAGTATAGTTTGTCTGTCTTGTAGGATGAGCGCGGTATAGCCACCTGCACGGGTCCTGTAGTGCCATGGAACTCTTCGACGTAAGTAAAAGGAAACTCCTTCATTTGCTCTTCAGACGGGGCGGTATACCTATCGCACGATGATCAACGAGACGTCAGTCAACGGTACAATGAGAACATACGTTTCGCTGCGACACGTGTATTTTTGGTAACTATCCCAGTTCCACCCAGGATTACCAAGTTCTTCATGTGCGTTGATATCGGCGGCGGGCGGTTTCACCCAGGCGTAGAAGTTCATGGCAGAGCTGCCACCTGTCACTTGTCGTCAGCAGCGCGTCCGAGGCGGAAACGAGGACGATATACCTAGTCCTTTGCCTCGGTTCCATGCCCACTGACGGTCATTGCTGTGCTTTTGGGGCACGGTCATGAATGCCCAATCATACTGAGCGAAGCGTGATGATCAGTTCGTTTGAAAGCGAAGACGACGAAACCACGACTTGCTTGGGGGTTGAACCATGTAGAACCAAATCCGCCACCGTACAGAATTTTGGGATCATTGAGGTTCGCATCACCAGCTTCCAAGACAGCCACTGAGACAGAGGGATCTTCAGCGAGGCGAGCAGCAACAGTCAATCCAGCGGTCTAGGATGGGGGAGAGGTTCAGTAAATAGACTTGGCAGCTGCAATAGAATAATCTTACGCCTGCTCCAACGATAACATAGTCGAAAGTCTCGCCTGCTACCTCGGAAAGTTGGGCGACCATCTTGGCAAGTATGGATGCAGAGACTGACCCATGACGCGGCTTATATCGCAGGAGTGACGTTACGCTGGCCTAAGACCCATCTTCGACGTGAATGCAGCGCTACATGTTGAACGCCAATCTAAGGGAAAATAAGCCCAAAGGAAGACGGCTCTCACGGAATGCGGAGAAGCGTCTCGTCTGGTGGAGGTGACGCGCTACAGTAAGCCTTTGGAACATAAACTGATCAAGCTTGAGAAAGATGGAATTTGAAAGAAGTGAATAGACAAGAGGTAGGTTTTGGGGATTGCCCGATCACCGAGAGGACGGCGGTGTTGGCCTCACGTTCCATCCATAAGAGAAGGAGCGGCTGAAGACTGAGCATAAGTCGGACTGAGGACGAAAATACGCGTCGGTAGCGATGTTGTGTCTCGACAACGACGGTTGAACTGGTTGACGGCCGCAATCCTTGCCAAACCCACGGTACGCCGGAGGTGAAGAACATGGGGGGACGAGCATTGTCCACTTGGTCCTAAGATACAACATAGGTAGTTGAGCATAATCTGGGTCCTCAATAGGTTTATAACGACACGAAGCAACGTACTGGTTGACACCATACTTCCGAACCTCCGAGGATCTCAGCACCCCGACCTGGCACTACTTGGTCCTACAGCATCCACGCGTGACCACGTGTGTCATTTCAGAGAAAACACTACAGTGTCGCTTTTTCTCCTAGAAGATCCGACAGACATGTATCAGACAGAGAAGTGGGCATCGCGAGAGTGTTTTGAAGAGGTGTGTAGCATTGGGGACAGTATTCCTTCCAGCGAAGGTGATGGTCAAGACAGAGAGACAGCGACCGGTAGACGCCGCCGTTCTTTGAATCCCTCACTTGAGCTTAGTCTCCCACCTCGATTGTGTCGAGATAAGCTGATCCGAGCTG